>JABFFE010000149.1:0-62474 GCA_013623625.1 Fusarium setosum | reverse complement strand
ATTGAGCTGTTGTTAAAGGACTTGATATGCTTTGTCCTTGTCGATTGGCAAGCCGCGGCGGTCTTGGAAACACAGGTCAACTTGAACACAATGGCAGGAAAGGTTACGATGATCGGCCGATCTATTGATACTAGGTACGAAGCGAAACAGAAACAAATCCTAAGTCTAAAGAGTGTACAGTACATGATACCAGATATTTTTCCGTATCCAAGGCCAGGTCAGTTGGTTTGGCGCTGCTGGCTTTTTGCTGCAATGCCGCATCACTTAGCAAGTGATGCTTGCATATCGGATTGAATGCGAAGAAACCCGTTCATCCAATCGGGCAGGATGTTGGCTGCTGCCAACTTAGTTGTGCGGCTTGCCGTTGTCGGCCTTGCCGTGCTTGGCCTTGGGCTTGCCGTTAGCCTTGGCAGCAGCTCCAGCCTTGTGGTGGTCGGCCTTGGAACCATCCTTCTTGGGCTCAGGCTTGGCGGCATCCCTCTTGTCCTCAGTCTTGGGGCCCTCCTTCTTGTGTTCAGCCTTGTGGCCATGCTTCTTGTGCTCGTCCTTGGCGGCATCCTTCTTGTGCTCGTCCTTGGCGGCATCCCTCTTAGTCTCGGTCTTGGGGCCCTCCTTCTTGTTCTCAGCCTTGTGGTGATGCTTCTTGTGCTCGTCTTTGGCGGCATCCTTCTTGTGCTCCTCCTTGGCGGCATCCCTCTTATCCTCAGTCTTGGGGCCCTCCTTGTGCTCGGGCTTGGGGTCATGCTTCTTGTGTTCATCCTTGTGAGCATCCCTCTTTTCTTCAGTCTTAGGGCCCTCCTTCTTATGTTCACCCTTGTGGTGGTGCTTCTTGTGCTCGTCCTTGGCGGCATCCCTCTTGTCCTCAGTCTTGGGGCCCGGGCCCTCCTTCTTAGGCTCAGGCTTAGGCTTGGGGTCATGCTTCTTGTGTTCAGGCTTGAGAGCATCCCTCTTAGCCTCAGTCTTGGGGCCCTCCTTGTGCTCGGGCTTGGGGTCATGCTTCTTGTGTTCATCCTTGTGAGCATCCCTCTTTTCTTCAGTCTTAGGGCCCTCCTTCTTGTGTTCACCCTTGTGGTGGTGCTTCTTGTGCTCGTCCTTGGCAGCATCCCTCTTGATCTCAGTCCTTCCATCGCCCTTCTTCTCAGAAGGCGTCTCGCCGCGAGGATCGTCGTGGGTGGGCTTGGTGTTGGGCACGGAGCTCTCGGAGCAAGCCTTGTCAAAGACGTGCAGCTCGCTGCCCTGGTTGGGGACCTTGGCGGCAGGGACGTTGAAGAGCTTGCAGACGGGGACGTTGGCGTTGGCAGGCAGGCCGAAGACGAAGCTCTTGCAGGCAGAGTCGGAGTGGCAGGCTTCAAGACAGTCCTCGGCGGTGGCGGCGCTGGGGGCCGAGATGGACTTGATGTTGGCGTTGGTGGCAGCCGAGGGGGCGACGTTGCACTGCTGGCCACGAGCCACCATGGGCTGGGCCAGGACGGAAGAGGCCATGGAGGCGGAGAGGATGGCAATGGTGGACTTCATGTTGGAATTGGAAAGATGAACAAAGATTGTTGGCTTTGAAGATGTTTGTGAAAGAAGGTGGATTGTTGAGAATGAAAGAAGTAGTGATGATTGTTGTGGTGAGTGAGTGGTGAGGAAAGAAGAGACTCTTTGAAAGATATTTCCGACTTCTTTATAGTTCTCGGGTTCATTCTATTCGGGCTTCTCAGGGGTAGTTCACCGGCACCTTCAATTCCTGTCGTTGAACTGCCGGCCTCGCCGTCCACGTCAGTCTTCGTCCACATCCCGAAACATTCGTCACAGTCAGAGAGTGAAGCTACAGAAACGACACAATTGAGATCCTCAGAAGCCTGTTAGCGCTGATATTCCGACGCGTCTTGAAGATCGACAATGCCGTCTATCCGTCGTTACGTGTTCCTGGACGAGCTCGGATGCCGCATGCTCTGTCCATGGCCGTCCAGAGGCTCATCGGCAGATTTCACAGACCCCTGCTTAGTTCGGCACGCACTTGCCAAGCCTGACGTACGCAAAACACTGCCGTGCCGCCAGCCCGGAAGTTCAAACGCGAGCTCCTTGTGGTCTGCGTGTGGATCGCGCCGAAGCGCCAGGGGGAGGGCTAACTTTAGCGCAGGGCTAAGCATTCTTGGCATTACAGCCCCCCTGGTTTTTTTTTTCCTCCCCGCATGGATACGTATGCCGGAGGGGCTGATGCGTTTTACGAAAGCACCTGGACTATGCCCAATTTCGACAAAAGGCAAGCGAAATAGGTGATACAAGCTCTCAGTTTGCAGATAATGAATCATAATGCGTGTCTCATTTCTCTACGAGACTCGCACCTCTACGATTCAGCTAGACTCGTGGCCTTTGTTACATAGCAGTCCATCTTACTCATTGGTCCGCGGTGTCATGTCCGCGGTGTCATACCCGCGGCAGCGATGCCGATCCTGGTGGTTTTTGGTGCATGATTCTGACAGCTTTCGTCCAGCGGCCATAAGGCTCGGAGACTACCGTTAGTGCAGGGATATGGTGCCGGCTTAAGCGCGTTCTACTCTCATCCCAAACAGTTCAACCCCAGTGCTAATGTCTTGTCGCTGGCTGCATACCTCTTCACCATTCAAACAAATAATTCCAGACTAGATTCTACTCTCTGGCTATCGTTGAATGTCGATGAAGTAGTATTCCCGCAATTAAGGACCGTTGGCAAGTCCCAAATGGCGAGTCTCGTTGATTCAACTTGATAAGACAGGGTGATATGTACTGAGATCTATCCAGCACACGGGAAATCGTGTTTCTTTATTGAGTAAGATGGAATAAAACTGACTCTCAATCAGTCCTGGATGGGTTGCGACCATACTGTCTATAGGGCGTGGAGCCGAAAGGGATGACAGGGCTCTTTACTTATAAGCCAGCTGACCAATGTCAATGCCAAGCAATTCCAAGATACATGGCATAAAGTCGAATATGATAGCATAAAGATTTTCACAAACCTTAATCACGTAGAGCCCTCGTATTCCGAGACGCTGGTCCAACACTTTCCAAGTCTCACACTTAGGTAGACTTGTAGACAAATACCCTAGAGCAACCTCGTTGTCTCTATATACAGACCTTGACAAGGTCAACAAGAAAGCTTTTAGAGATTTCTGGGGGTTGGGCAGTATTTTCTTCCGCCTATGAAGCCTTATTGGTAAAATGTCTAATTGGTAGTTCATACTGCGGTTCAACACCGCAGTCTCATTTTCACTCCCAAAATGAGGCCTTGCTATATATCGTGAGCCGACTTTACATGTCAACTCCTACATAATGTAAACTTACAGTGCTGTTCTTTCTTTCATCCCCTCCAAGACTACGGTTTTACATACGCCACCCTCCATTATCTCCGACGCTTGCCAGAACTGACCAAAGCTAACGGGTAGTCGGGACAAGTGAAACGCCTAGCGGCCAAGCCACGTGTAAAGCAATAGAGCAGTCGTTGCACTTCTTCCTATAGATAGTAGCATTCGTAATCAACATGGAGGGCCGCATATGACCCAAGGCAGAGTTCGTCTCTTCAATTCCTTGCCCGGATTAGCATGCTGTGAAATCCCGGCAATGTGAGCTTCCGGCTCTGGGTTTTGGGTGTTTCTTCGTTAACCGCCAACATGAAACAACAAATGTCAACTAATGTAGAAGGGCTTCAAATAATTGCCATCGTTGTGGAACCAAGGACCGGTCGAGACTCAGGACGGAATCATCCGCACCGTCGCCACTGACGCTGTGTAAATGCGGGAGCCAATGATTCATCGCGGATACCAAGTTGACAGACCTCTCTTGCATCGATCTCATGAGCGGAAGGGATTGCCATCTTTTGGAATCTTGAACCGATTTGAATGGTAGTAATGGATAGAACTAGCCTTGCTATGTTTGCAGCTTGGAGCTCTGGTCTTCACAGGATGTGTATTGTCCATGTTTATCTTGGCCTACATGACTGACCATGGGTACAGGCTCAAGATAAGACAAAGCGTTGAATGGAAGCTTGGGGCTGGGCACCCGCTGGCATTTCGAACAATCCAAAGTCCACTCCCTGCTGTCCAAAGGTCCAAACCTTGACCGTCTTCCGAGTCCAATTCCAACGGCGATTTGTTCCGTTTGCTCTTGATCTCCCACTTTCCGCTCTTGCATCAGCAATCCCAGGTCCAAGTTCGGGATACCGCCGCCAATCAAACGGGTCGATCAGAGACATGGTTCGGACAGAAACAAGCCACTGGCCGTGGGGATAGCCCGGGAGCCCCATGAGGCTATCCTTAAAACGCTAGTTTGCTAGTAGAGTTCAGCTAGATCAGCTGCTTGACGTGGCACGGAGCAATTCCGTACGGCACCAGATCAGTCCACTGCCAACCGCGTATAGAGTGGATTGTGTATTGCTTCAACCATGGTAGTGTGGCGCTGGCACATTTGGGACTGTGTCTCTATTGTTTGGCGTGATTTCTGAGTTGAAGATACCTGGCTGCGTGCCATCATCTCCCACTTTCCTACGCTTTGTTTCACGGCTAGGTATTACACGTATGCCCTGTTGCGCGGCCATGTCATGGAGGAGCTCGAGTTTTGTGAGTAACTGCCTGCGTATGAAAGGGCTGAAAGCACAAGGTCGGACACGCCCATCGTTCTTGTCACTTGCAGAGTTTTACAACTTGCCCACTTACTTACTTACCTGACGACCCAAAGCACCCACTTCTGCCATGTCTGGATTTGCCTCTGCATCCGGGACGGTTGTCCCTGTGGATTCAGCCGTCCTCATACCATGGTATCAAGTGCTTGCAGCTTGCATCATACCATTCATATTCATCTATTCCATCATCAAAGAGAAATCGTCTACTGTGTCGGCTCAACCCCATATCGATGAGTCGACTGGTCCAGGAGACCAAGTCGAATTCCACTCGCTGGTATAAATGTAGGTTTCCGGCGACCGTTTGAGACTGAAGAGTACTGAGTAAAGCAGGGTTCAATCTATATTCTAGTGGTTATTGGCCATCTACAGAGCCGAGGAGAATGGTCACCCGCTGAAGACGGGTCCGGAAAAGGGGAGGAAATCCAGAGCTTGGTGTCACTTTCACATGGTCGGCTTGACTTGGACTGTTAAGCAAAATTTTACTGTAATTTTAAATCCTGCTGCTGTTGATTGAGTTTTTAAATGTGGTGTTTGGTTTTGCAATCTACCGATCTTTGCTGGCGGGCTGCTGTATTTTGCTACGGAACAGCCTCCTGTTTACTTCGTTGGTTATCGACAAGACCCCTCAACAAAATGATGACCCAAGGGAATAATGCCCCTTTCTCCGCCATCTTTTGCCTCTCGCCAAGTCAGCCAGGGTAGCTTGGAAATGAGAGATGAGCCGTACTCTCGTCAGTTCGGAAGAAGCCTCGTTTCCCACCAAGTCTAGAACAATGACCTTTTGCAAGGAGCAATCCAATAATTCCCACCTTCGGGCTTCAGCTAGACCCTCCTGATGTTCTTCCGGCGGTCTGGATCGCACGAGATGCGTAGCACGATGTGCATTCCTCCCACATCACGTCTTGTCCCGAGACCTGCCCACTCTCTTGGGCCTTTCTTGCTTGTTCCCTCGGCCTCAATTGGACATGGCTTGTAAACTATTGATTCTGCACGTCGGCCTACCGGCTTCTCCGTGAAACTCTTGCGTGGATAGCACCACCGACGCGTCACCTGCTGCGCTTCAAGTTGACCGAACAATGTGGCCCGCAGTCTGGCTCGAGGATAAATACTGCCTGTCATCCCCTCCAGAGGTTTTTCTCTTCACTACTCATCAGCACATCAAGCAATCAGTCACTCACTCACTTGTCTTTCCATTAAAAACACTCTTTAACAACCACCTTCGTTCAGATTCCATCCACTTCACCAAAATCATCACAATGAAGACCTCTCTCGCTCTCCTTTCCATCTCCATGGCCTCGGCCATGGCCACTCCCCTGAACGGCCGCGCCCAGCAGTGCAACGTCGCTCCCAGCGCTGCTGCCAAGACCAACATCAAACCCTACGATGTTGTCCAGGCTGACACCGCTCAAGAGTGCCAGGCCATCTGCGAGTCCGACGCCAAGTGCCTGAGCTTCGTCTTCGGCCTGGCCAAGGGCGCCGAGAAGCCTCACTGCCTTCTGTACAAGGTCCCGGCTTCTCAGGTGCCTACTCGCGGCGACAGTCTGCATGTCTTCGACAAGGCCTGCCCTGCCAAGAAGGTCCCGACCACGGCTCCCACCCACGCTCAGCCTTGGGGCCAGGTCCCCAAGAAGCTGTCTGTTCGTACCGAGACACAGTGCAACTGCGCTCCCACCGGTTCTGCCAACGCACGGATCCAGCCGATCCATACCACTGCGAAGGCCGCTACTGCCGAGGAGTGCCAGGCCAACTGCGAGTCGGACAATGCCTGCCTCAGCTTCCTCTACGGCCTTCTCGACAACGCCAACGCCCCTGTCTGCAAGCTTTACAACGTTGCCGCCGCTCGGGTCCCTGCCCGCAGCGACAAGCTTTTTGTTTTCGACAAGGGTTGCTCTTCCAAGCTCGTTCCTGTCACCGCCCCTACCCACGACGCTCCTCGCGGCCTTTGCTCCGGCGTGACCAACACCCCCAAGAGCAACTCTGCCAAGGGAATCAAGGTTAAGGTTGCTACGTTCGTTGATGATGGGGCCAAGGAAGCCAAGGTTGAGCAGCCCAAGGGCAAGACTGCCAAGGTCCAGGTCCCTGAGCCCAAGGCTACCAAGATTGCCGAAGTCGAGGAGCCTAAGGCTAAGGTTGCCGATGCTAAGCCCAAGGATACTGAGGTCCAGAACCAAGAGGTGAAGAGTGCCAAGGCTGACAAGACCGTTTACGACGAGACCAAGGAAGTCGAGGTCCAGCAGCCCAAGGCCAAGATCACCCAGGTTCAACAGGCTCAGCCTCAGGCTACCAAGGTGACCAAGGTTGAAAACAACAAGGCTGAGGATAAGGAGGCCCGGGTCCAGGACAACAAGGCCAAGGCTAATCAGGGTACCGAGATTGAGAATGGCAAGGCCCAGGACGGCCAGGCTCAGAAGGCCACTACCCTTGTCACCAAGTGCAAGCCCACTGCCACCGCCGCCGCCAACGCCAACACCAACGCCAACAACAAGCAGGCTGCTCAGTAGAGTGGCGGGTGATCGCGGACTTTTTCTTGAGGTCTGAGATTTTTGCCTTGCTGGAAGGTTTTGGAATAAGGGGAAGATGGTCGGATGAGGGTCAAACAGGGGATGGCTCGAAGGGGGGAGATTACTGGAGGCTGGGAAGAAGTCTACGGGACATGATTCAGAGTGGTGCTTATGGGGTGTTAGGATCTCGAGAAGGTGTAGTCGCTCTTTAGTGTTTTCTGTTTTGTTTATCTAGCTTAGCTAGCATCTAATCACAGTATCGGCCGATAAGTAATACCTTTCAAGTCATCAGTGATGTATTTCTTCTCCCTGTTTGATACATGGCTCCCTGATATCTCCCGAAATGGCTTGAACCTTTCGGAATCCAGGTACTTTACTGCGCACTGCATACATAAAGCCTTCGGTCAACTTGTTTCGTCAGCCTTCAACTTTAAGCTTAGCATATCAGCCTCAGTCTACGGGCATAGAATTTTCCATGTTTTCTTCAATAAGTCAGTATTAACCCAGATCGCCCCTGTTGCCTTAATACTTCAGCACTATGCTGTCTCTCTTGCCACCATCGATGACCCTAACACCCAGGCCGCTCTCGATATAGCCTTCAGCGGCTGTTTCTTTAACGCTACTTATTATCTCGATATTATTCTATATCTCACCGATAACCTAGTATGTGGGTGTAGTAAAAGCCTTTGGACTTTTAATTGACCTTATCTAGTTCGTCCTAGATCGATAGGTGTGTGTGTGTGGAGAGCATACTTAAATGTCCCCTTTGGAATTCTCAACGCAAACTTCTTCCTCCGCTTAAATCAATACCATAGGGTCCAGTACCGGAACATCGGAAATGGCCTAAACTATGATGTCCCCGCCGTCGAGAGCAGAGCCAGGCCATAATCCCAGTAGGTTGGGGTTTCGCCATTGTATTCATCATTGTAGCCAGCTAGTAGCCCCATATTTGACAGTTGTGTTGATGACGGTAATAGATTGCTGGCTGATGACAGCGGTAGGTTGGTATATTAGAAAGCTAGAAAAAGTTGAGTGGGCAAGATCGAAGGTCGGCAGGGAACACGTCACTATCTGGCTGGTCCCGAGGTGCAAGAGGTGTGCCTAGCCAAGAGCCTCACCGGTGAATGGCAATTCCAGTGACAATAACTAGATGGCCGTGTTATGAAATGCAAGTGCCGCGTTGTACAAGAGCCTGGTACTGAATCCATTGGATATTAAGGCACCTTATTACGAGGCGAGGTCGAGTGACTTGGTTAGTCAACCTCACCGGGCGCGCTGCAGGTCTCCGGTCAGAGGCAGAAGTCCATGCATTGTCACAAATCAGGCTGAGCCAGCTCACTAAAGCCCACGACTGAGCCCAACCATCTTCCTATCCCAGCCTGATTTCCCCAGTTCTTCGTGCCTGAACAATTATCCTCTCACTCTCCTACCCATCTCTCTTGTCCAAGCACAGAAAATCCCAGCAAAAAGACCAAGTCGACCGGAAGCGCACCCTATCGCCATGGATCCTGTGAGCGCTGGTGCGAGCGTTGTGACCTTTATCACGCTCGCGTTCTCCATCACCAAGACTGTTCACGACGTACTGTCGGCCGCCAAGGACGGCCCTCAGGTCATTCGACAACTCAGCGATGAGGTTGCCCAACTTCAAAGCGTCCTTGGACGACTATCACAAACCTCATTCCCCTCTCACGACGCTGCCGAGCTGGAAAGCTTGGCACGAAAATGCATTGATGACGTGGCCAGGTTTGAGTCCAAGCTGGGACGGCTCAACATCTCGGGAGCCGACGGTCGAAGTGGCAGACTCTGGCGGAGGCTCAAACATTGTTTCACGGAAAAGGACCTGGAGCAAATGCGACAGGTCATTCGAGGCCATGTTCAATTACTGACGGTCCGCCTGACGCTTCTACAAACTCAGCAGCTCTCTTTGTCTGCAACCCAATCTGCCGAAATCTTGAATCTTGTTCAGCAGCTAAAACAAGATGTGGTCATGCTGCATAGGCGCAATTCCTCTAGTGAGAACACTGGAGGGAACCCAATAACCTCCACATTACAAGTGGTAGAAATTGATCCCGTGGATACGATGGCTTCTACCGATTCAGTTCTTGGTGAAAGCATCACCCGTCTGATGAAGTTAATCGAGAAGAAGGCATGTGTTATCGAGTCGGATGACTCAGCGCAGCTTGTCGACGACTTGGAGCTTCTTCTACAAAGCATTCACAAAGATGCAGCTTCTCAGACAGCACTCAACTCACCCCGAGCCGTCAGCTACGAGAATGAAGACGTGTCAAAGGAATTGAAGCTTGTCATGAGCCTTATCCTGTCTGCTCCATCCATGAAGATCAACCAAAACGGTACCTTTCTTCTTCCCACTTTCCTATCTATAGCTAACTCTAGACAGGTCCCCTACGATTCCTCACTAGCATGCCTCAAGGAACAGTAATTCATCAGGAACGAAAACAAAAGACTATTGATATTGGCGATGGAATCGTAACGCTGACAACCAGTAAACGACGACGCAAATGCCCGGACCAGGACGATACCAACTACAGCGATTCCCATGGGAGGGAATTTGTTTCCAAGCTAGTATTCAAACCCAGAAACACGAATAGCATGCTCACACTTGCAGTCAATCAAGGGCAAGTCCTATTTGATAGCTTTACGAGCCTGCTGCCATGTATAACTGTTAGCAACATCCTGCCAGACGACTCGTTGGTGTTTCAACTCGCCGCAAGCGGCAACATCCAAGATCTCATGGCCATGGTATCCGAAGGCAAAGCCAGTCTTTATGACCACGACACAAATGGTTGGTCATTGATTCATGTAAGTACCCAGATAGCTAACCTATCCGTGAGACCCGTATTAAGACTTTCGAGTTTATCGGCTGACGCATGATGGGACACGCTACAGCATGCGATACCTCATCTCTCAATGTGCAAGTTCCTCATTGAACAAGGATTAGATGTAGATGGACTTACAGCATTTGATGAGCTCAAAGGCAAACAGTCTGCTGATAGACAAACCCCCTGTTTCGAATCTGGGCTAACGATTGACTATTCTAGAACTCCTTTACATCTTGCCCTCGAGCACCCAGGTGCTAGCCAAGCTCTTCTCGTTGCCGGAGCCGATCCAACCGTGCAGGCCAGAGATATAGTGTCTATCGCATCGACGATTGCTTATGAAAACACCGTTGCCGTCAGTAGTTTCCTATTTCCACCGTGATGCATTTAATGTGTCCAGGCTGTTAACGTGGCTCAGGGTGTTTCTGTTTTGCGCCAAATTTTCAATATTAGCCCATTTGTTATGTACGGCAACTCGAAAGCTGTGGATCACGCCACGTTCCTTAAAGCTTGCTGTCCCTGGGACCTGGGCAGAGAGAATGAGGGATTCAACCCACGACGGCAAATTGAAAAGTTGGCATTTCTTTTGGACCACGGATACAGCGTGCATGATGAAGGCCCTAATGGCCAGACCTGCTTGCATTGGTTTTTCTCAAAAGGTCTACATACCCCTAGGGCATATGACCGTGGCAAAGAAATGCTAATATATCTGCTCAAACGAGGGGCTGACGTGCACGCGACCGACGATAGAGGAATATCCGTCTCGCGCTTAGCATACCAGCAGAGGTATTGCACGCCTTGCTTTGAACACCACTCATCTTTGTCTGGGGATCTTTGGGATTCTGCCTTGGATTCTTGTGGTTACGACATTTCTAAATTCAGAAAGTCTTGTCCTCGGGAACCTCTTTACAGCGATGGCTATACTCGTCAGGTATTTGAATGGCTCTGGCAGGGCAGGGAACACCGCTGTCCGTACTGGAACGACCAGGTCTGGCCAGAAGATTCAGACAGTGGGTATAATATACCCTGGACGATCTTAACCCCGGACGGTGAAATCTGTGACAACTGTAACCGGTGCTTTAGAAGCAACGGGAAAGGAGGTTGGTCATGTGGCAAATGCGGGTACTGCCTTGCAAGCCTCAGCTGCTCTTGCGCCAAGAACGGCCCCAACTTCCACAAGTTGAGTTGTTCACGCCGGGGAGAAATAATATGGGACGACGTACATGTCCGGTACATCTTTGTTGAGAACGAAGAATCCTCAGTGGAAGAAGTATTCGAAGACGACGAGATATCCAACGATGAGAAAGCACCAGGCTCTGGACAAGTCTCAGGTGAAGAATCTATGGCTGAGGAAATTCCGTCGATTACCGTCACTTCTTATGACTATGATGAAGGAACCCAACCAGTCTTCACAGGGACTCAGCCGCATCTCGATCGGAACGCCGTCCCATACTCGTGGCAACATAAAGATGACTCTAGCGTCGAGTTTCAAGGACACGCGGCAAACGACCTGCGGCCGGAAGACGAGTTGTTTGACAACCCCTGGGAGACCTGCTGAGTGCCAGCCCCTATAGCATCTCCAAGACCTTGGGCTAGCCAAGATTGCGAATAGAGCAACAAGCTAATGGGAGGGTTGAATGAGTGTACGAGATAGTTAACAGTGGGAGCCCATATAGTAGCCAGCCATGAGACAAGTCCAGGTTGATTCCCCGTCCCATTCGTTTCGATATCATCTCTACTCAAATCATCAAGTAAGCTAGAGAAAACATCGGCATAAGAGCAAGTTGGTTGTTCAATTTACGAAATCTATTGTTCCCTACATGGTATATTGACTCATGTTTCTGCTTACGTTTGTACTCTTTCATACTCATGCTCCTACAGCAATGCTCGGTGCACCACGTTCACGTTCCCTGTTACCACAGTTTTGACGTGCAGATAGTCCTCAATGCCATACTTGCTCCCTTCTCGGCCCAGGCCCGAATGCTTGACTCCTCCGAATCTAGAAACGGAACCACGGCATTAGCAAAGCGAGGTCAGCACCCAGGGCATTAGATAAACTTACGGGGCAGCTGCGTCGGACATGACGCCAGTGTTTACGGCGACCATACCGAATTGAAGTTGCTCCGAGACGCGTGCCACACGGTTGACATCTTGTGTGAAGATGTAGGATGCTAAACCGACGTCACACCTGTTGGCGATATCAACGACGTCCTCCTCGACATCGAAACTGAAGATGGGTGCCAGAGGACCAAAGATTTCCTCATTAACCAGTCTCATGTCGGTGGTAACGTTGGTGAGAATCGTGGGCTCGAAGAAGTTGGGTCCTATCAGCTACGCATCAGCCCTTGTTCCCAAGATTATACGCGGACCTGAAGCTCTTTCTCCTGATGGACAGAGCGCTTACCGAGATCTGTGCGCCTCTTGCCTCCAGCCTCAATCTTGGCGCCGGCCTTGACAGCATCCTGAACAAGGCTCTCCACGCGCTCAGCTGCCGCCAGTGTGACGAGCGGGCCATGGGTTGTTTTGCTATCAAAGCCAGATCCGACCTGGAAACTGGCAACCGCTGTCTTTAGCCTCCGAACGAACTCATTGTAGATGCCCTTTTGGACAAAAATTCGGTTGGAACAGACGCAAGTTTGCCCCGACACCTTGAACTTGCTGCCGATAGCCCCGGCAACGGCGATATCGAGGTCGGCGTCGTCGAAGACAATGAAAGGGGCGTTTCCACCAAGCTCGAGGCTGAGCTTCTTTAGAGTATTGCCGGATTGAGTCATGAGAATCTTTCCAACCCTAGTTGATCCTGTGAATGAGATTTTGCGGACAGTATCAGAGGCACATAGGGCCTGGCCGATTGCCGGGGTGTTATCTAATGCGCTGATGCTGTTGATGACGCCTTTGGGAACACCGGCTCTTTCTGCTAGGATGAGGATTGCGTTCGCTGTGAAGGGGGTCTCGCCGGCTGTCTTGACTACGGCTGTGCAACCGGCGGCGAGGGCAGGGCCCAGCTTTCGGGTGATCATGGCAGCGGGGAAGTTCCATCTGCAGGCGTTGTTAGTGTTGACTCGTGTGTAGTGAAATTGAGGCAAAGGCCGTCCTGGTTTCAACATACGGTGTAATAAGACCAACGACTCCCACAGGTTCCTTGAGGACGGATACTCGGAAACCTGGCGTGCTGTGGGGAATGACATCGCCGTAGACACGAGGCGCTTCCTCAGCAAACCACTCAAGGAAGCTGGCCGCAAAAAGGACTTCGCCAGCAGCATCAGGCCCGGCTTTGCCGTTTTCCCAGGTGATAAGGGTAGCCAAATCATCCTTATTCTCTATCACCAGTTCGTACCATCGTCGCAGAATCCTCGAGCGGTTTCGGCCTGTGCGGCTACGCCAGGCGGGAAGAGCAGCGGCAGCGACTTGGATAGCCTTCTCGGCGTCTTGGGGGACGGATTCTGGGCATGATCCGATTAGGGCGCCGGTTGCCGGGTCTGATTGCAAGAAGCACAGTCAGTAAAATGAGCAGTATCGTCTATTGCAGGTTGAATGCATACCATGAACATCGAATCTCTTTCCGGATACCGACTCTATCCATTGGCCATCAACATAGTTCTTGCCCACGAAGAGCGACGGGTCTTTGAGCTTGGGGACTGTGTGAGCCATGGTGTGAGAATGAGATGACAACCAATTCTTGTCCTTGTTCCGGCAATTGGAGCTTGTGTGGATATGGCTGTCAGTCGAGTGTTATCTCATTAAGAACCCCAGCGACAAGCTTGGGGAAGCCGGAGTCCGGGGTAGCTTGGCCGACGGATACGGCGTGCAAGTCCGAGCGCCGGAGCCGAAAACATGGAGCGGAGCTCGTTTAGGCAATTGACAGCGGTGCCGACCGGACCATTGGTCTTTGCCCCGGTCGGCATTGCAAATGCGGAGATGGTAATTCGCAACTGCGGGTAAGAAACTGACTTGACTCGATTGAGAGTCGGAGGGAAGAATCCTCCCCATGTGATGTGATAGAAACCCCGGATGTCTGGGGGCTGTGGAGACTATCCCGGCCATTAGGAAGGGCATGGCGAGAGACCAGTCTTCCCCCACGTTCGCTACGCTTCTCCATGCCTCCGATCGTCATCCGTGCATCCTCTTCGTGAGGGGAAGGTCTGGACTGGAAACTCATGGCTCGTGCTGAGGTTGCAACTACTTTCACGTGAAGCATCCCTAGGAAGACTACCGGTCGTGGCTGTGGAGACGGATAGAGTTCCATGGCAAGCTTCAGCGAGCCATTGCAGCGTCAATTGAAGAGCTCGGTAACCAAACTCCCGATTGCGGCACCAGGATCAGCCATTGACCAGTCATATACAAACAGCCGTTGAAGATCTTGCTGTTGAGCCTTTTCAAAGCAGGTTCGATATTGTTTGTCTTTTGTCCTCATCAATTGTCTTTCACCTGCACTTTCAACACACCAATCGCATTCAGAATACCGTCAGCATGAGCAAGACTGTCCAGACGGTCGACCTGTCCAACACCACCGGCCTCTACTACGGACCGGCGACCATCTCGGGTGGAAAGGTTGTCCACATCGCTGGGCAGCCTGGCAACACCAAGGATGGCCACGTTCCCGACGACTACGAGTCGCAGATTCATCTGGCCCTCTTGAACCTGCGCAAGCTCATCATTGCTGCGGGTGCCAGCGTCAAGGACATTGCCAAGCTCACTGTCTACATTGTCAACTACGATGCGTCGAACCGCAAGCACACCCGCCACATCCAGCGCTTCTTTGGCGGTCACCGCCCGGCCATGACGCTTGTGCCTGTTCCCAAGCTCGCTGTGCCTTCTTGGCTCATCGAGATTGACGCCGTCGTCGCACTCCCTGAGCAACCCTCTGCCCCCCCAGCCCTCCCCGCTGCCACCGAGAGCTACGACGTTGTAATTATCGGTGCAGGTCTCGCAGGTCTTTCAGCCGCCCACGACGTCCTCCGTGCTGGTCTCTCGTGTGTTGTTCTTGAGGCGCGCGACCGCGTAGGCGGAAAGACGTGGAGTGTACCTACGGCTGATGACAAGGGTGTCATCGATATTGGCGCTGCTTGGATCAATGACACCAACCAAAGCAGGGTCTATGCACTGGCCAAGCGATACGGTGCTGAGGTTATTGAGCAGAATACTCAAGGAAATGCTGTTTTGCAGGACTTTGATGGAAAGTGCTCGCCTTTCCCGTATGGAGAGCTACCAAACGTGAGTTCTAGGCTTCCTTTACAGATACTTGAGCGAGTGCACTAACAAGAACTCACCAGTTCGACGAAGCTACCAAAAAGAACGTTGCCGAGATCAGAGACATGTGCGAAGCTGACTGCCAAGCTCTCGATACATGGCGACCCAAGGACACGTCAATCGACTCCTTGACCTTTGAGGCCTACCTCCACTCCCGAGGCGCAAGCGACGCTGCGTTGGCGACCGCTACCGTCTGGACCCGCGCCATGCTTGGACTTGAGCCTAAGGATATCTCAGCGCTGTACTTTTTGAACTATTGCAAGTCTGGTGGTGGTCTGTTGCAGATGCGTTCTGACCGCAAGGATGGAGGCCAGTACTTGCGTATCCGACAGGGAACTCAGATCTTTGCCAAGGGTCTTGCTTCTTCTCTTCCTGATAAGGTTGTCCGTCTTGAGAGCCCTGTTCAAACTGTCGTGCAGGAGAGCGGCCGGTCGATCAAGGTCCAGGCTGCCGGGATTGTCTACTCGGCCCGAAAGGTCATCACCACCGTGCCGGGTCCTGTTCTCAAGAACATTTCGTTCTACCCCAAGCTACCTGCCGTCAAGCAGGCTTGGACCGAGTCCCTCTATTATGGATACTACACCAAGGCCATGATGGAGTTCAAGTCCGCTTTCTGGGTTGAGCGTGGCTACTGCGGCCTGGCTCAGTCCTTTGTTGGCCCTGCTAGTGTCGTTCGTGACAGCTGCAGCCCCAAGGATAACAAGTATGTGCTTACATGCTTCATGTCCGGTGAGCCCGGCCGCGCTTGGGCCGCGCTGTCGACACCCGAGCGAGAGAAGGCCTTGCTAGAGCAGCTCGGCAAGCTCTACGGCGTGGATAACCTGGAAAGTCAGTTTGTTCAGATGGCCACCTACGAGTGGGTGCACGATGAGTATGCCGGCCAGGGCTGCCCCTGCACATCCCTGCCTCCTGGTGTGCTCGATACCCTTGGAGGCGATGGTCTCCGAGCACCTTCTGGAAACCTGCACTTTGCTGGAACAGAGACTGCTGGGGAATGGAAGGGATACATGGAGGGTGCGATCCGCAGTGGTGAGCGGGCTGCTGCTGAGGTGGTCAAGGACTTGAACGCCGGTGTTGTTTCCCGCCTGTGATTGTTGCTGTTTAAAAAGACATACCATAAAGCCTGTTTGTTGGATATAAAAAGAATATACTCATTCATTTCTCTGTATAATGGCCACTTCCATTTTTCGACAAATCGTCCCGTCTGTATGAGATTCCCTATTTCAAGCGACCGTCCATCTCGACATTGACTCAACGACGTCAGACCTGATTAAGCAAGCAATCATCATTGACCTAGCAAAATTGTTGTGTGTAAGTTTGGGACCTTATGCACACCCAAAGGCAGTCCAAGGCAGCCCAGTAGGAAAACATAAAGGCATCATAGCCAACGCATGTGCCCTACAACACGGCAACTCAAAACAATACAACCTTCCCAATTGCATGCGATACACAAATTTAGGCCTCAACAAATCTTACCGTTCAAAATGGACACATTTCCTGTTCACCAAGATGAATAAAATGGCCATCTCTCTTCATGGGCAGCTTCTTAATTTCCTTCTTTCATCACCACCAACAGAAACATAACCATTACAAAGCAGCTCAATAAGCCACAACACATACTATGGCACAACAAGATAGGAAATGGTTCTTCCTATCTCCATACGTGAACGGGTGTATGGGATCGGAAGAATCATTTTCCATCTTATTATGTTGTGTTGTAATATGTGTTGTGGTTTGTTGACTTGCTTTGTGGCGGTTATGTGTCTGTTGGTTATAGCCATAGGCTGTGTTCTTTGTTAGGCATAGTGAAAGCAAGCTGCCGGCAGCCGCGCACGTCAGATAGATAGCTTATAGCCATGGAGTTTTGGACATTATTGGAGGAAGTTGTTCTACTCATCCTGGATATGACTTTCCTAATCTAGGCTTGGAAAGTAATACCTTCGCCCTTAAAACAGACCAAGCTATCTGTCCGGTTGTCGGCAGCGGATTGCTAATCACCAGCTCCTCACCATCGCTTGTTGCTGACCCAAGCCACTTTCGCTGTCAACTGCCTCTTCTGATTCTGCACCCCAGGTGAGCCACAGATCGCGCTAACTTCTGATCAAGATGATGCGGGGACAGCCCAAGCCAATCGAGTTGCACTACCACCTACTTACCCCATCTTGCCAGGGAACCGAGTCTTGGAGAACCCGAGTCACAGCGGGGAACCTTGTGGGAAATCTCATCTTCAAGAACAGCATCTGGGAGCGAGGAGCGCGCCAACCTGAGCGTTAGATCTTGCCCTGGATCTTGGTGGAGCGCGGTCCGATAAACCTCCAACAACCGGCCTGGAACTAGCTTTGCATCTTCCCCGCATCTTCCAGATCTCATGGCGAGCTTTCTTCAGAGCTATATTGGGAGCTTGAGCCGTCTGTGTACACATCGAAGCAAGTCTTTGCACCTTCTTTCTAGACGCATTCTCTGGATCTCAAGCTCCCAACACCGTCTCTTTCATCACCAACATCACAACATGGCCAAGAGCAGGGTTCTCGTCGTCGGGACAGGCGGCATTGGCACTGTGTCCGCCTATGCCCTCGAGAATGGAGGCTTAGCTGAGGTCACGGCTGTTATGCGATCCAACTATGACGCCGCGGTGAAGAACGGTATTGATATCGACTCGGTGCAGTATGGCCAGATCAAGGCCTGGAGGCCGACAGCCAGTAAGTAGGCGATCACTGCAGCACAATCCCCAGCTAATCTTGCAGTCACCAAAACCGTCCCCGACGTCTCCAAGGATGGCGTTGCACCCTTCGACTTTATCCTCGTCACGACCAAGAACATCCCCGATGTTCCTCCCACTGTGGCCGACATTATCGCTCCGGCTGTTACTCCCGGCAAGACAGCCATTGTCCTCTCCCAGAACGGCATCAACATCGAGAAGCCTCTCATTCCCCGGTTCCCAACCAACCCTCTCATCAGCAGCGTTGCATACACGGGAGCAACTGAGACGGCCCACGCCAAGATCTACAACGACGACCCCGATTGTCAGAAGATTGGAGCTTTTGCCAGCCCCCAGGTGCCCGCCGAAGTGGCCAACGAGGCGGCAAAGCGCTACGTCTCCATCTACAACCCCGAGGGCAAACTTGATGTCATCTACGACCCCGACGTTGCCAAGGTTCGATGGCGAAAGATTGCTTACAACGGGTCAATGAACCCCGTCGCCTCCATCCTGCGCATGGACACTCCTCGCATGCGAATGAGTAAACACATCATCGATGACCTGATCCTGCCCATCATCTTTGAGATCCGTGCGATTGCTGAGGCAAGCGGTGTGACGCTCCAGCAAGATCTCGTCCACGCAGTCATGCATCAGGATCCCAACGACACGGCTTTCAAGCCAAGCATGTGTCAGGACTATGAGAAGGGGAATCTAATGGAGATTGAGAACCTGGTTGGTGAGCCACTGCGCGAGGCTGAGAAGCTAGGCGTTCCTACGCCGACTTTGCGGATTGTGTATGGCATTATGAAGGGGCTGCAGCTGAAGGTCAAGGAGGAGAAGGGGCTTTGGGAGCCTAAGTTTGAGCCTGGTAACCCATATGAATAGATTATGGCTAGATCTCAATAGACAAAAGATTTGTATTCAATCACTCCCTTAACGTCGAAATATGAGTGTGACATGCCCCCCAGCTTGAGCCTTCATAGCGAAGATCGGCGTTTACATTTTAGCATCAAATGCCCAAGTTTCATTTCTTGACCTAAGATCTTTGAGATGCTTTACTTCTGCCCCCGCCTCAGGAGCGGATCCATGTCCTGGTGTTGTCAGTTATATCTGGTTTGTAGAAGTTAATAAGGGCGACTGTGGAAGCTTCAACTAACTTAACCACTTCTCTACTAAAACATATCGCCCATCGTTAGATATCGATAATAAGACTTATGTTCTTAGAATGCGATAAGAAGTTGGAGAATGATGTAAATAAGGGCTCTTTATTTTGTCTACAGTCTAGCTAGTATCCGGCTCTAACATCAAAAAGATTTTCCAAGTAATACGGCTTAAAGCTTGGACAGACGTCCATCAGGTTGAAGAAGAGAAATGTAGTCTTTTGTGATCTCGTTGACGTTTTTGCAGCTGGTGTAGACGTCAGTCAGGGTTCAATAACACATTACGCATGAACTTACCCGGCCAAGGCCATACACGTCTTGAACTCATCGTACAGCAGGTTAAGAGCCAACTCGACGCCCTTTTGGCCATCATACTATGACCTCGTCAGTACCATCCATTTATTTGAACCAGAAGACTTACAGCTAGACCCCAGATCGCAGGTCGTCCAGCGAAGCAAAAATCAGCGCCCAGAGCCAGTGCCTTGAAAATGTCGGTGCCGCGACGAATACCTCCGTCTACGGCGATGGGAATGTGGCCCTTGGCGATAGGAACAACTTCTCGAAGGACATCCAAGGAGGCCGGCACGCTATCCAGCTGGCGGCCACCATGGTTAGAGACGACGATGCCATCTAGGCCGTACTTGATAGCCAGCTCGGCGTCATCGGCAGTGTAGACTGATAAGAGTTAGCTTCATTCTGCCACTATAAAATCTGATAGGAAGATACTTACTGCCTTTGCCCCAGATTTGCATCTTCGTGTGTTTTCGGAAAAAGGGAAGCAGCTGAGGCCATTCAAGAGCGGAGTCTGAACTCGTCAGTAACCCAGAACAGGCCGGTTTGACGAAGCTTACCGTAAGCCATAGACTCATCGCCATCCTCCAAGTTGGAGACATCAATACCGGGGAAGAGATTGGGATACTCCATGCCCTTTGGAACGCCGAATTTGTTGCGGAACTCATTTAATCTTCGACCGAGGTAAGGAGCGTCGAGGGTGACGAATAACGCCTTGAAGCCGGCCTCTGTTTGAGACAAGCCATTAGCAATATGCTCCCGGTCTTGGGATTCTACTTACTCTCGGCCCGCTTAATCATCTTTATCATGGCATCCTTGTTCTTGAGCAAGCTCATCTGCATCATGTAAGGATTGCCCTTCTCATGGGCAATGACCTTCTCGAGCTCGATGGTCGAGTAGTTGCTCAGACCCATGGGGACGCCAACTGCAGCTGTAGCCTTGGAGGTTGCCACTTCGCCATCGGGATGTGCCAGCTGCTGCATGGCAGTAGGCGAGAAGCCAAAGGGGAACTTGACCTTGGTGTCAAAGATGGTGGCGCTGGTGTCGATTTGGGAGATGTCTCGGAGGACCCGGGGGCGGATTCTGTAGCGATCATAGGAGGACTCGTTCTCTCGGAGTCTGTCAAACGTGAGTAATTGCATTACCGTGTTGGGTGGGATGCCTACGTGATCAGGTCCATGGCACCCTCATTGTAGTATTCTGCACAGCGTCAGCAATCCAATTGAACTCTCAATGGCTTGCGGTCTACCTCTGGTCGACTTGACCAGCTTGTCTGAACCAAGCCGCTCTAGGTCCTTTAGGGAATGGACCTGCTCATCGTAGCTTCTGCCGCGGTTCGCCATTGAGTCGACCGAATAAAGTTGTCTCGGAGCCGGGAATTGAAGGCAGCTGAAACCAGAGGGATAAGGAGAGTACTGGGGCTAAGTTCAGCAGAACAATTATAGAGAGGCCACGACAATCAACTCGAACAGAATCAAGGTTACACTTAGCGCAGCTCCAAATGTCTGATTTTCAATCCGCCCCATCCCACTCGCGTTGCCCCCAAAAGATCTCTCGGCTGTGACCGACTCACGAACCCCCCACCCCATCTATCAGAATAAGCTAAGAGTTTCTGGACTAGCTCTATCACCTGTCGCTATTACTTACCATCCGTCTAGGTGGATTGCCATGTGAAAGAGTTAAGCGTTATCTGTGGCTTTAGCTGAAGCTCCGGGGATAGCCGTTGTTGAAGGAGAGAGCGAAGCGTCCAATATGAAAGGGGACTGAAGATGGAGCCTCCCCGCACGCTGCTACGCCTTCCCCGCAGTCATCGCATTGAGCTGCCCAAGGGATGAACCCCCCATTTTGTCCCGTGATAGGCAGATTCTGTGTTTGGCTTGCCAGCATCCACGTTGGTGGTAAGACAGGGACATGGGTGGCGAACCCCCTCGCACGAACGAATCCTTCCCACGGGCCTGTTGTTTTTCCATTACATTGACATTCTGAAGAGTCTGTCTCCGCTGTAATACTCGATGTTGACAAGTTGTTCCACAGCACTCACCATGAAGGGACTCATTGAGTAAACTACCAATGTATTTGCACAAACCAATGCGGTTTAATTATAGGTATCGATCAATTTTTTTTATTCGTGCTTTAGCTAAAGTATCATAACGAATGTGGTAATTTATCCCACCAAAACTGAAAACAGAACTTTCATCTCTTGTTTATTCTCCCTTGCACAGCTCACCCCCAGACTTCCAGATCTCATACTCAAAGTCGGGCTGGAACTCAGTGTACAGCGTCTCCTAAAGACAATTAATCAGTTCACGTTCTTCCTTTGGTCCAAATTGGTGACTTACAGGGTCGGCATTCACTCTGGCCGTGAACTCAGCCTCCTTGTCGCCGATAATGTTCTTTGGCAATCCTGCGCTCTCAACCATGATCTGAACCTCGCAGGTGCGCTCGAGGCAGGTAAATAGGTAAGCAGCCTCGTCGACAGTGCCACCTGTTGTTAGAAGACCGTGGTTCTGGAGGAAAATGACACGGCCTTTCTCACCAAGCGCCTTCACAATCCTCTGGCCTTCTTCGGCGCCGAGGACAACGCCGCCAAAAGCGTCATAGACTGCCTGCGTTCCGTAAAAGTTGCACGAGTCCTGGTTGATAATATCGAGAGGCCGGCCAAAGGTCGACCAGGCCTTGCCGGCGGGAGAGTGCATGTGGCATGCAGCGTTGACATCCGGACGAGCGCGGTGAATAGCGCTGTGAATGACGAAACCGGCTGCGTTAATAGCAACTTTGTTACCACCGATGACCTGGCCGTCCTCGTTGATTTGCACCATATCGCTGGCCTTGAGCATTCCAAAGTGCTTGCCCATACTAGCGGCACGTCAGTAACGAAACCTCACTTGTAACGGTCAGACTTACGGGTTGATCCAGAAGGTGTCTGGGTCGACGGGATCGCGAACGCTAATATGACCGCTGGTGCCCTCGGTGAAGCCCTTTCGGGCAAAGACTCTAAAGGCACCGGCCATGTGCTCAAGCTGCCATTGTCGCTTCTTGTAAGGATCCGTGATGTTTGGAATACCAGGAAACTCGTAACCGCCGGTGGCTAGAGCAGCGACATTGCTGGGAGCGACGTTCTTGGAGGGACCTTCAGACTGACCCTGTGAGACGGTGTTCAGGATGGGCTGAGCCACAGCTTCAACCTTGCGCTCAATGGTCTGGACGGTGGTGGTGGACATGATTGTGTGATAAGATAAAGCCAGAAATCACCTTGATAGATAAGCGAGTAAAGGAGTATATGATTTGGCCGTGTGGTTCTTGAGATGCTGCGAGGCTTATCAGATGGCCGGCGTCAAGATGGATGTTATCAATGTTCTGGTGGTTTTGCCACAACGTAATCGAAGATCGAGGCAATCTGTAAAAATCCCACATATTGCACTGCCGTCTGCAAAACATCTACAAACACCGGAAGTCTTCCCGGTACCCTCTGACGTAAAGCCAAGTTTGCCGCGGGTTGAACTCGCTTTCATCTCAAAGAGTAGCAGCCGACAGCGAAAGCGAGTGCTTCTCTCTATAACCTTCCTCATCCAGAAGAGGCTATGCACTAACCCCTGTCGCCTCCACAAAACACACACGAACTAACCCCAGTTCTCAGGGCCAACGATAAGCCTCGAGTTGCATGACTCGGGCAGGGATGCCACATGCCGAGCCGTCGTAGGTAAAACCAGAACCCCCAGTCCCACTCTCCAGTTTCCTCCCTCACGCTTTGAACTTCCCTTGCTACACCTCTGCTCCCTGCGTGTTGCACCGCTCGTGTCTGGGCCGGTATGAAGCCCCCCATGTCGGCCTCGAGCCGATCGAGTTACCAATCGCGAAAGCGTACAAAGACTTTTACCGGCTGCTGGACATGTCGAAAACGCAAGATCAAGTGCGATGAGGGCAAACCGCATTGTCGCCAGTGTCGAGAGAAGCGGGTCGAGTGTGAGGGCTACGGTGCTCGACTTCAGTGGCTTACTCCAGATACCTGTGGCAAAGCCAGTCTTCGCTCTGACATACCCTGCGAGCCATCTGTTACGCAATCGCTCAGGCGTCACATACCCGCTGGTAGGTCCCGAATCCGGGCACCATAGTCAGGGCTAATGGCACTTGCAGAGCCCCCCAGATCAGTCCTGGCCTGGAGCCAAGTGGAGAGCATTCTCCGCTTCATCGATTCCGTCGAGTCTGACTCGGGGTCTCCCCGTGGGGAAAGTGTCTGTGCCTCTGTCCAGAACTTTGGTGTGTTTAGTGTCAAGCAATCTCCAACTCCTGATACAACCGGCTCGGTTGATGGCCTGACTGGTCTGCGATTCGACCCAGTTCCTCAGCAGGATGATGATGGCGATCTTGATATGGGAGTAGAGGCAATTCCGAATTACTTTTTCGATAACTTTGCGTCGCCCCCTTACTCCGAGACTGCTGCGGCGTGGGACTTGTGTAACCTCTACGAACACCACTCCCCTCTAACACTACCGAGTCAACCTCATGAAGGCCCCGCAGCTGCATCTGGAGAGCTTGCGCTCAGTAACGGGTACAATTCATCGGATGACGAAAAGATTTCCAAGGACTCGGCCTTGGATGAAGCCTGGCGTCTCGACTACAACGAGCTTCTCCACTGCCTTGAACCCTACGTCGTCCCCGGCCAGGAGCGGTTCTTGATGGATCATTACATGAACCGGGTCGTCAACATCTTTTGCGTCATCGATAATACCAAAAGCCCCTGGAAGACTATTCACCTGCCGCGAGTTCTGCAGTGCGTTGGCGAGTTGAGCTTTGGCGGTGCAACGACGAAGATCCGAAACGCCTTGAGAAATGCGCTCCTTTCTATCAGCGCCTTCTACCTCTCCAACGACCATAAAACATCGAGTCGTGACGACGAAGCGAAGAGATGGGGGAACCTTGCTTCACGATACCGCTGTGATGCGATCGGGCTACTCAAGCAGGCCGTGGAGACGGATCTATACGGTGACGAGCGGCCAAAGTACAAGGAGTTCTTAGCCACCATGTTGTCGATGATAACAATAAATGTAGGCCGTCAACCAATATTTGACTTGCTCTATACTAACTCGGCTTTTATTCAGGTCATGTCCGGAGACACCAACACCTGCAGCGTGCATCTCGACGGAGCCGAACAGCTCATCAACCACATGAGCATCCGGAAGCTCAAGTTCTCGCGCAAAGCCCAGGCCTTGCATCGTATTTATCTATATCTAAGAGTCATTTACGAAAGCACCGCACCAAGGACCCAGGTCGGTTCTGGATCCCGCTTCGCGCCATCGCTCGGTTCACACAGAGCCATGGGCCCCCAACCTACCAACCTACCGCAAAGTCTTTTTCTCGAGTCTAGTGAATCACCATCATCCATGAAGCCGATGGAAGCGAGCTTGGCCCAAGTCCGGGACCCGGCTGCGGAGATGGCTGCTTATGAATGCATCTACGGCATACCGCAGAGTCTTCTGCTTTTGCTCAAGGACGCGATCGAAGTCATCGACATGGTAGATCATGAGCGTAAAAAGACCGGAAGCATGGATATTTCCGAGCCACTGGCAAGTCTATGCAATAGGCTGGAGAACGAAATACTGGACTGGCCCCTGGAAGAGCGATTGGCTTGGAGCCGAGAGGCAAACAAAGGCATAAGCGCCGAGATTATCCATCACCAGACGAGAGCATTCCACAATGCCCTGATCATTTACTTTTCACAGAACGTGCGATTACTCGGATACCGGTATTTGCGGCAGTACGTCCACACGATACTCGACAGCATCGAAGCCATCGAAAAGATCAAGGCCGAGACAAAGATCCTCGCGGCACCGCTGTTCTGGCCTGCTTTCATCGGCGCCACGGAAGCCTTCGAGCCATCGCAGCAGGAGCGGTTCAGGCAATGGTACGAGAACGCTTCCATGTATGGGATTGAGGCGGTGAGGACGGGGATACAGGTTGTGCATGAGGTTTGGAGACAGGGGCCCGCTACGAATAGGCGGCTGATGAGCTCGTGGAGGAGCATTGTAGAAAAGAATGGGGATAGTTTGATGGTGACCTAGATGATAGGTGTCAGCATTCATGTCTACCTAGCTGTCTTGATATAATGGCCTTGATAAATTACTATTATCTCTGCCGCTTCAGTTTAGAGGAAACACAATAGCCAAAGAGGCCTTGATAAATAGCACAATGTGTATCAAGTTTAGAGCTGGGAGATCTTGTACCCTCCAGGGCATTGCTTCTGAAAGATTCCCTCAGGGTCATACTTTGCCGCAGCAGCCTTGATCCTGGCAATATTCTCTTCGCCAAAGGTAGCAAAAGGTTTCTGATGCTTATTCGCGTAGTTGAGATACATCCAGTCGACAAAGGTGCCCTTCGTACGAGCAAACTCCTCAACTCCGGCCAGCCATTCCTTAGCTTGGACATCGCTGTAGTCTTTCATCTCGGCCTCGGCGACGTGTATGCCCGCCAGAAAGATGAGTGCGTCCTCCTTGACCCTCTCGAGGCCCATCACGTTGCCGCCGCATTCGAGGCTGCGTTGCGCATAGAGCGTCGGGAGAGGTTGAAAGGCGCAGATGGTCGAGAAGTCTCCGCTGGGAGATTTGGCCATGACATTTTGGACGGCGATTTCGTGGAGATGGACTGCCTTCTGGATCGTTGCCGGGTCGTTTTTTATGGTGATGGTATTCCATGAGTTACTAGACCAGGTCAGAGGACTTGTTTCTAAAGCTCAATGCATCCAACATGCAGGTGCTTGTCCGAGGGAGACTTACTAGTACCCATAGGGCTGCTCAGATTCTGCTGCCACCTGGGCCATGGTTGTCTGCTTGGTCATATCCATGACGGCGGGAATAGCCAGGAATTTTTCCAAGGCCGCAGGTCTCTCCTCAGCCTTGGTGTTGACCAACATGGTCATGACCCCAATGTCGCCCACTGTCGGCTGGTAGTTCCACACAACAACGCAAGAGCTATATATGTCATTGGGGATATTCGTCGTAAATTCGACAAGTGCTTCGATCTGCTTAGAAGTCGTCGAATCGGGCATGAAACGCATGCCAGCCCAGAGTCGGGTTTCGTCCAGAGTCTCAAAGTCGAACCGGGTGACAATGCCAAAGTTGGCTGACCCCCCTTTAAGAGCGAGGAAGAGATCGGCATGGTCTTGTTTGTTGGCTTCTATGATGCGGCCGTCAGCGAGGACGACCTGGTAGTTGACTACCTGGTCGCATGCCCAGCCAACGCGAGGGATGTACCAGGACTTGCCGCCGCCGAGCGTGTAGCCACCGATGCCAACGTCACCATCGCGGCCACCGGGTACCACGACACCGAACTTTTCGAGTTTCTGATAAACCTCGACCCACCGAGCGCCGGCCTGAATGGAAGCAATCTTCGTTTCAGTATCAAACGTCACCGCATTCATGGCTCCCAAGTCGATCGTGATGCCGTCCTCGATGTTGCTGCCTCCCTCCCATGCAATATGACCTCCGCTCCGCACAGCGAATTTGCACGCCTTGGACTCTGCTAAAGACTTGACAGCCACGGCTACTTCCTCGGCGCTCTCTGGGCGTAGGATAGCCCATGGTCGTATGTGTTGGGACTTGGACCAGTGAGCTAAGGTGCGGGTTTCGTACATGGAATGGCCAGGGCAGTACAACCGGTCACCAAGTTTGGCTGCGAGGAGGCTATCCATCTATTCATACGTGATTGTTAGTTAGGGTGAACAGCAGGGCCGTTAAAGTGGCATCAGCCGTGGCTACACTTACAACAGAAGCGAACTTGGACGACATTGTGACGAGGATCCTGCGCGCTTCCTCGCTGAAAGTCCAGTCAGGCCGAAGCAAATTGCCAATGTCCACGTTATAAAAGGTCCTGATGCCCTAGTAGAAGAAGGGCAGTGAGATGACTGCATCCGCTGACAAGATGCCGACCTTGCCGGATGGTAAACTAGTGGAGTTTATACAACCTATTCCGCGGAGCTCACTGGTGGTCTAATGGATGGCAAGCCCGGGATTCAGATGACGGCGGCCGACATGAACATCTCAACCTACATGTAGTACTCATTGCTCGTTTTCCTCCTAAAATTGATGGTGACCAGGCTGTTTTAAAGGTTCGGATTCAAGCTGTGTTTAAGCCCTCATTCCGAGCTACTTTGTAAGCTAAAAGTAATTAGGACGGGGCATTATAAGGCAGGATGATTTATTTTAGGGTTCTTTTAAAGTGCTAGTTCTATACGAATTTTATAGTTAAATATATTCGGATTATAAGACTTGAGCTTAGGTTCAGTACCTATCCAGCAATGGAATCCTTTGATCTGATAGCCGACTGGCCAGTCCAAGGTCGGCTAATCTTGCTTTGCGGGGTAGAGATCGACAAACAACTTTGACCGCTGACACCCACATCGTCCCTGCATGTCAACTCTCTCAACTGTTCTAAATTACCGAGGACATTGATCGGATTCAAGGTTTCTACCCAAGTCTTTCCAAGCACGGCAGCACGGGTTTTCCATCATGATGTTATCTCGACGCCTCCGCTTCCAGCCTCCTGTAGTTAGACGCCTTGAAATATCATCAAGGACGTTTTCGACCTCGATATTGAGTCAAAGTCCTTACGATGAAACAATACCGAATCTCCGGATAAACGATCAGACTAGAGTCATCTTTCAAGGTACATTTTCTATGCTTCTCTCCATCCGGGTGAATGAATATCGCCTAACTGAGACGCGTTTAGGGTTCACGGGTAGAGCGGTAATTGCCGTTAACACAAGAACTGTAGCAATCTGCTGAAACTTCCTTTAGGCAACAATAAATGTCAAAGACACCATAGAATATGGAACCAAGGTTGTCGGAGGAGTATCTCCTGGCAAGGGTGGCCAGACACACCTTGACCTCCCAGTCTTTAATACTGTGCGGGAGGTGAGATCTCGAGATAAACTTCACCCACCTTGTCATGTTCTGATATGTCTCTATTATTAGGCTATGGATCAAGTTAAACCACACGTCAGTGCTGTGTTTGTCCCAGCCCAGTTTGCTGCCAAAGCCATCATTGAGTCCATAGGAGCCGAAGTACCGCTTGTTGTATCAGTCGCAGAGCACGTACCAGTTCACGACATGCTCCGAGTTCACGAAATACTGAGGACGCAGTCCAAAACACGACTAGTTGGGCCCAATTGCCCTGGAATCATCGCGCCGGAGCAGTGCCGCGTGGGAATCATGCCGTACAAGCAATACATGCGAGGTTGTGTAGGTATTGTATCCAAGTCGGGTACCCTAAGCTATGAAGCAGTTGGATCGACGAGCCGAGCAGGGCTCGGCCAGAGCATCGTCGTTGGGATGGGTGGAGATATGCTGCCAGGTGCTTGCAGAAGATCCTCGAGCCAGGAAGCTACGCTGACATTCTTTAGGTACAACCTTGGCTGATGGACTGAAGCTCTTTTTCGATCATGAAGAAACCAAGGGCATCATTGTTATCGGAGAAATTGGCGGAGAAGCAGAGCTTGAGGCCGCAGAACTTATCAAGGAGCACCGCAAGTCGGCTAGCCCAAAGCCTGTCGTAGCCATGGTGGCTGGACGAACGGCACCGGAGGGAAAGACAATGGGCCATGCCGGAGCGGTTTTCTCATCCGGAGACATCACAGCGGATGCCAAGGCAAAGGCACTTGAGGATGCTGGTGCGGTCATAGTTCCTCATCCCGGAGTCATGGGCGAGAAGATGAAAGAACTGCTCGGGCTGTAGCCTGGACGTCCGGATAGTCCAACAACGGCTAAAAATACATGTATATCCGAGTATATGTCGCTTGGTGAGGATACCGAATGTTAATTGAAGTGACTAGCCCGGTTTCCAAATACCTAGTTTCTTTACCTATGCATTCATTAAACATATACTTGGTATGTCCTGCTGAGCAAAATTTTGGCATATAGCCGACTAACCCCGCTTTGTCGGCTACTTGCCCCTCTCGGCTCTGTCGATCACCCCCAACTCAATTCATCATCGGTTTGTGTCAGACTTGGAGTTGTTGAGCTATTAACAGATTTAGAGAAAGACGCTCCTCTGATCTTTATCGAGTAGAATTGCAAATTCTCCCGTTCTGCATCATGATTGGAAGGCAAGCTCCGTCGTTTCGTGCTCTTCGCGCTTGCAAACACTCAGCCAAGGTAAGCCTCCCTCTTGAACACGATAAAGAAAGCCTCCATCTCACACAAGACAAACCCTTAGCAACACATAAGGATTCAAAGTAGATGTCTACACTTGCAAGAACATCAGTCGCAAACATTGCTCAAAGAGGTGAGTCCGGGACTGCTCCCAAGTGTCCAGGACATGTACCTGACTTCAAACTCGTAGGCGGGGCTTCCCATCCCACGTGGTAAAGTTGCAAGGTCAACGGAAGAGACTCGAGATGCGATTATATCACTTGGTCAGTCGCTCCCTTGAAAGGAAACCTAGATATGCTGACTGGGTATCAAGATGGGAAAGGAGTCATCAAACCTCAAATCCTCCTAGCGAGGCGGCAGCGACACATCGTCAATGACTCGCAAGACGCAGAAAATACTGCAGCACGGCTTCTTGGTCATCATACAGGGCTATCTACCTTTGATGATAGTATACCCATCGTAGACAGTCTGTATGCCGAGGAGGCGACCCAGGTGAACAAGACATGGCGTCTCGCCATGACTATCGACCGCGAGAATTATTGCCCCTTGATAAGAATCCAAGAACTTAACGGCTATCCAGGGGAACCAGGCCTTGGAGAATCTCAGGGTTTACTACAATCGTTCGACTTCAGTCTAACCGGAGGCATTTCTGAGGGCTTGGTAGCCGACATTTCACAGAACCTCTTCCTATCAAAGGGAACATCGCAAAGGCTCGCACAGATTCTGCAGGGCATGTTCAAAATTTTCTCAGAAAAAGAAGCAATCAATCTCGAGATTAATCTGGTAGAGACCTCTGATGGACAGCTTGTCTGCGCAGAGTCCAACTTCTTCTTCGACGATGCTGCCCAGAAGCGTCAGCCCGACCTATTCGCTCTGAGAGACTCGAATCGAGAAATCCGAGAAGAGGTCGAGGCAGAAAAGCACGGGTTGGTGTACGTGAGAATGAATGGAAATATCGGAAACGTGGTCAACGGGGCAGGCTTGGCCATGGCTACCAACGATGCTATCAGTCTTTATGGTGGCGCCAGCGCCAACTTTTTAGATGCTGGCGGTCAAGCTACAAAGGAAACGATGTTGCAGGCTTTTGGGATTATCATGAGAGATGAAAGAGTCAAGGCAATACTGGTCAATATTTACGGCGGTAAGTTACCTGAGACTCTATGGAATGGGATCTAACGGTCTCGCAGGCATTACTAGATGTGATATGATTGCCGAGTCCATCATTGCCGCAGCGAGTGAGCTTGGCCCTTTGCGTGTCCCTATGGTGGCCCGACTGCAAGGAACCAACTCTGAAGCTGGTCTGAGGCTTGTAAGTGGTCTCGCCACGTTCACGAATCAACTACTAACATGTGCCTATCCAGCTCGCAGAAACAGGCCTTGGCATACACGTAGAGGCAGACTTTGGAGAAGCTGCCAAAAAGGCAGTGAAACTAGCAAACACTCAAAATTAGAAACACGATCTAGACTAATATATCAAGTCCCAATGGATCTTCCCCTCTGCTAATCCGCCATTTATTCGTTGCGCCCAACAGCCTCCAACAACCCTTGAAGAGAAACGGCCACCTGCGCAAGAATGCCTCTGTCACTTCGTAGCCATCCGCACACCAAGGATCACTCCAAACAAGCATACCGAGTTCTCCCAGATCACTAAGACTGCGGGTGGTTTGCCGTTTACTTGGTCGGCTGATGCTCTTGTCGTCAGTGACTCCGGTAACCTGCGCTTTTGCTGTGGCAAGAGCCTCCTGGCAGACCTGTCCCACCAGATCGGCCTGCAACTCTATCACGTCGACAAGGCCATCCTGTAGCGCCAGAAGTACATTGTCGCGTAGCGTGGGATCTGGAATGAGATCCACCCAGTAGCCGTGGGGAACAGAAAGTTGGAGAGCTGTTGGCCGAAGGGAGGGTGGATGGTTTGGTGTCAAGGTCGACGACGATTTGGGGAGAGACGAGGATGGAAAGAGCGGCATAACCATCCGTAATGGAGCGCAGTCGTCATAAGGCAGAATATGAAGGATGGAGAGAATAGCAGCATTGGTGATTGTGGCTCGGATGAGGTTGTATTGGGCCAGTGGGATTAGGTGATCAGGGCAGAGAGGGAAATGGATGGAGGACTCCGAAGATGGTCTAGTTGAGGTGAATGCGGTATTCCAACTATCGACCAGGCTTGAGAGCTTTGCACCGTCCGATTTTGTCATAGAGAATTTCTTTTCGACGGCGACCGTACGGACCGCTGGCTCCGGCTCTGGCTTTAGAAGACCAAATGGCCCAGGCTTGCTTTCAGAAGATGTATTGGCTTCAGCCTCGGCTTTTCTTTTCCCTGTATCTACGTCAGAACCATTGCTTACACGCAAGCATTAGACCAGGCAGACTGACTATGCGCCCGAACATTCAATCGGTTCTGCAACTTGCGCCGAGCTTTTGCATCCTTGAGACCGGTCCAGTCCTCTTCAGGACGTTGAATCTGCGGGGACCGGGATTAGTTTCCGGCAATACCGTCTCGCAGATGCACAAGGCTTACATGTTCGAGGCGTGGCATGAGGACGAGATGGCACCGCTGAAACAAGGTATGGGTTGTAAGATGAGGGTTGAGAGCTGAAGGACGATATGCAGGGTGCTTACATTTAGCGGAGGGGCTTGGAGCTCCGATACCCTTGACGCCTGAAGCAGGGGTCAGATGCAGAATGCTTACAACGCTATCCCCATTGCGGTTTGGCGGAATCCTTCGAGAATCACGTCCAAGCTCCCTGTCTGAAGGCTGAAGCATTGACGTCCACGTCCTGCAGAATGCTTACAGCTAAAACCAGAAGATCGCCATCTCGTTTTGAGTGTGCAAGGGTAACTCTGACGGTAAAGACTTCTGCAATATGCTTACATCCAATTTCCAAATAGTATCTCGTTCAGGCCCAGGCCATGAGTATAAATATGTCGGTTCTCGGCATGATGCGAATATTCCCATCTACTTCATGATCTCATACTCTTCCATTCCAGTCAACATCTTCCACATCCCCTTTTCCAATTATCTATACAAACAGCACGATGGCTCCCAACGTACCACTCAGCGCCGGCAACTTTATACGCTCTCAAAAATGCGTCAAACTCCCGATCCCCACCAAGTCCTTCGCCGGCCAGACCGTCATCGTCACTGGCTCAAATACCGGAATGGGCCTGGAAGCCTCCAGGCACATTGTCCGACTTGGTGCTGAAAGGGTCATCCTAGCAGTGCGAAGTCTAGAACGTGGCAAGGCTGCCGCATCTTCCATCGTCCAATCTACTGGCTGCGCCGAGAACGTCATCCAAGTATGGCAACTCGACCTGGCTAGTTACAAGTCCATTCGAGCGTTTGCTACCAAGGTAGAAGTGGATCTGCCGAGGCTAGATGTCGTGGTTGAAAACGCTGGGGTGCTGACCGAGACGTTCGAATTGGCCGAGGAGGATGAGAAAACCGTCAAAGTCAACGTGCTAGGCACTATGCTTCTCGCTCTTCTTCTCCTTCCAAAGTTACGAAAGACAGCCGAGGAGTTCAACAGAGACGTTGTCTTGACTTTTACCGGATCTTGGATGCACTGGACCACCGACTTCCCAGAGCGCGATGCCAACAACATCTTTGACGCACTTGCAGACGAGAAGAATGCACGAATGGCAAATAACGAGAGGCAAGTCTCACGTAGCTGAAAACTGCCTAGCTTGATCTAACTCTCTAAGAGTAGATACTCTACGTCCAAACTCATCCAACTTCTCGCCTTCCGCCAACTCGCAGCGAACCTCACGCAACCCCGGGTGGGCCACATCGTCACATCGGTGCTCAACCCAGGCGCCGTAGCGACAGACATTACAAGGGACGGAAAGGGCGTGCTTTTTAGAGCATTTGTGAAATTCTCCAAAGCGGTCTTCTTGCGGACCGCTGAGGAGGGCAGTCGCACGCTTGTTCATGCTGCTGAGGGAGGACGAGAGACGGATGGGCAATACTTGGATGACTGTCAGCCTGCGCGTTCAGAACTGTGAGTTATTTTGGCAATACAGCGCCCCTTTTCATGTACTAACGGGCTATAGGCTTTCGCCGTTTGTCAAATCTCAAGAAGGAGAGGAGGCTGGCAAGAAGGTCTGGCGAGAGATGCTGGAAAAGTTTGAGCGCGTGAAACCTGGTGTTGAGATGAATGTTTAAAGTCTCAGGGTCATTTTGTCTCGCATAATTTTTCGCATAAATATTAAACTCTCGGGGCTGTTTTAATTGCTCTGGATGACACTTCGTTTTGACAGTGGCTGCGAGGACTGCTGAGGTATCACCACCTTCGACAATTACCAAAGTCTTCAGTTCCTTGGCCGATGACAAAATCACAGAGGTTTATGGCTCTCAAACATAATCGAGGCAGTGCTGAAAACTATGACACAAGGCTTGGTTACACCGATGAATCACTGCATCCAAGAAGGCATCTCTGATCAGAATAATTTCGACTCATCGTTGGTATTGCCCAATCCGGACTAGCGGGATCGTGGGGAGCCTCCCTCCAGCACCTACAAATACAGGGCATCCAAGGCAAAAGGGGACAGCAACAGCAGCACCAAGCAAACATTCAATCTTCACACACAATGAACGCACACGACTTCGAAATCGAGCTAGATATTCTGGGCCAACTGCCCATGCTAAGGATCTACACCCAGATCAGCTTCTGCTTCCCCGTCGCCGATCCCTCGACATACCCCGCCATCGTCACCACCTTGAACCAGGGTCTTGAGCGTCTCTCTGAGAGCTTCTCCTGGGTAGCCGGCCAGGTCAAACATGAAAATGCGGGCGAGGGAAACACTGGCATTTTCAAGATCCGGCCCTTAGACAAGACACCTCGACTCATCGTCAAGGACCTTCGGGATGACCCCTCAGCACCTACAATGGAGGGCCTCAGAAACGCAGGCTTTCCCATGAGCATATTTGATGAGAATGTCATCGCACCGAGGAAAACACTTCCTCTAGGGCCAGATTATTCACCCGATGATCCCGAGCCTGTGTTGCTCCTACAACTCAACTTTATTGAGGGTGGTCTCATCCTCACTGTCAATGGCCAGCACGGGACAATGGACATGACAGGCCAAGGCGAGATCATCCGTCTGCTGTCAAAAGCATGCAGAAATGAACCATTCACAGAAGAAGAGACTGTCGCAATGACCCTAGAGCGGAAGTCTGTCGTTCCCTTTCTAGACAACTGCGACTTTGAGTCTGTGCTCGACGACCAGATCATCAAATCTCCTCCGTCTCAGGCTACGGGCAAGCCTGAGGCTCCGGCGCCAGCCAGCTGGGCTTTTTTCTCCTTCAGTCCCGGCTCACTCGCAGAGCTCAAGTCCAAGGCGACAAGCACACTGCCTGCATCCACAAGCTTTGTCTCGGCTGACGACACCCTAACTGCATTCATCTGGCAGTCTGTCTCTCGAGTACGCCTCGCCCGGTTAGGCCCCACGACAGAGACCAAGTTTTCCCGCGCCGTCGATGTGCGCACCCAAGTCGGCGCCCCAAAGGGCTACCCAGGCCTTCTCCAAAACATGACCTACCACAAAGAAACCCTGCAGCAGATCGCAACCGAACCCTTAGGCGCGGTAGCATCCCGCTTCCGCTCCGAGCTCGGCCGAGACCGCCTCCGCTTCCGCACGCAAGCAGTTGCGACACATCTTAGCCAATCACCAGACAAGTCCAACTTTTCACTCACGGCCAAGGCCAACCCGTCGACGGACATTATGCTGAGTTCATGGGCGAAAGTGAACGGCTACGACTTCGACTTTGGTTTTGGACTGGGTAAGCCTGAGTCTGTGAGACGGCCGCGGTTTGAACCGTTTGAGAGCTTGATGTATTTCATGCCCAAGGCTCCGGATGGTGAGGTTACGGCGGCGATTTCGCTGAGAGATGAGGATATGGAGAGGTTGAGGGGGGATGAGGAGTGGACTAAGTATGGGAAGTTTATCGGATAGATATCATGAATGGTGTTTCATTCCCACATCTTGTCACTCGGGAGTGCCAACCTTGACTTCTTTGACAGACCAGGTTTATTCGCCAATCTCCAGCTGATCAATTCTGGACCCTTCATCCCCCCCGCAAATACATTTCCCCGTGGTGGTGTGGCAACACAGGCAACCCCCACGTCCTCCAAAATGACGTCGACCGCGCCACGAGAACCGGTTTAATCAAGGCACGCGCCACACCCAAATGGCATCACAGTCGGCCACCATCAACGACGAAGCAGCCTATGAGGGCCAACCTCTGTGTTTCGCATTGGTGCCGGATGACGTACCCACCCTAACAGTCGGTGATGCAAAGACTTGTATAAAAAGGACTCGAATAGAACTGTTTGATATCATTTGCTCTGCCATCCTTAGACTGTTCAAGCCAGATCAGAAAAACCACCAACAGATCCCGTCAACATGGAGTGGGCAAAGAAAACCTACAACGAGCAGTACGAAAAGTGGATGCCCTGGATCGAAGACTTGTATCTCCGATGGTTCACCAAGGACAACAAGGCTAGCTACGCCACCAAACGCACGTCACCCTCACCCCTGCGACGCGACCCCTGCTGACGTTTTGCTTCTAGAAAACCTCGACAAGACAAAGGTGACGGGCGTCGAGCAGGTGGATACCCTGCAGGACGGCGTCAACAACCTCGCGACGAGCCAGGTCGGCCAGGGCGGTCTCCTGCAGCCGGTCGGCGATATAGCCTCCAAGGAGGGCCTGAACCGGGCTGAGCGTCAGGGCAAGGATGACAAGGGTGGCTATGTTCCCGAGAATGCGCCTGGTTCTGCGGCGCTGAATAATACTGCTACGGCTGTTGTCGATGGCGGCAAGGGTGCTGCTAGCAAGACGGCTGAGGGCGTCAAGGGCGTTGGCAGCGCTGTCGGTGGTTTGTTTGGAGGTAACAAGCAGTAATGATATATGACCCTACGACTATGGTGTTTTTTTGGTTTTGCGGGTTTGGATTGACGGACTTGGATGGGATACATTGGAGGGCGATACCAGTTTCCTTATGTTACTTCTTTACAGCTTCACCACGACAGTTTGCACGAATCACACGATGTCAGAGACAGTCTATTAGCTATGTTGAGATAAGCGTACAAAGTCCTTGCTTTTGAGTAACCGTGATGCAAGACATGTATAAATAATTGATCAGTCTTCCTGCAAGAGTACCGGAATCGATAAGCGTTGGTGAGGTGAGAATTGCCGAGCCACTCTTAGACGCTGGACCTCTCGGGCTTGCCATTGTGAGACTCGTTGTCAATAACGTGCTCAGTGATGGCATAGTCGTCCTCGCCGCTGAGCTCCTCAAGGGTCTTGCGGGCAGTCTCGGGAATCAGAAGGGTGGTGAGGCAGCCGAGAAGCATGAAGAGAGCGTAGATCTCGAGGACGTGGTCCATCCAGGGAGCCTCGTTGTCCTTGGTAGCACCATGTGTGCGGAGGATAGAGATGGCACCCTGACCAATGATGGATCCGACCTTGCCAGAGGCGGCAGAGATACCGTGCGAGGTGGAACGGTAGCGGGTAGGGAAGACCTCACCGGGCACGATGAAGGTGGTGGTGTTGGGGCCTGGGTCTGTTAGTCGCGGACTTGAAAAGGGTGAGGAGGAGACATACCAAAGTTGAAGAAGAACTGGGCAAGCACGTAGATGGCGAGCAGGCCGTTGGAAGAAATGTGGTTATAGGCAAAACCCATGACCTTGGAAATGTCAGTCTCCAAATACTCCTGTCGCCAACGGCATCAACTTACGATGAACAGAATGGTCAGAATGATAAAACCACCGAGCTGGATAGTCTTGCGGCCAATGGTATCAATGGTCGCGACGGAAACCCAGTAACCGGGGACAGCTCCGGCCAGGACAATAATGATGTTGCCGACAGCGGTGTTGTACAGGTACTCGTAGACGTTGTTGGCATCCTTGGTAGAGTAGCCAATGACCTTGAGAATGGTACCGTTGTTCAAGCTGAGACCATAAAAGGCCACATCGAGACAGAACCATGAACCAGCCGTTCCGAGGAGGAGGGCGGCGTTCTTCATCTTGCTGTAGTGGCGGAGGAAGTCACTCCAGCTGGCCTTGGGGACCTGGAGGTTCTGGCGGGCACCCTGCTGGACCTGGGCGCGGGCGACGTCGTCGGTCTCACCCTCGCGCTTGCCAGTCATGTAGGCCTTGACATCCTCGTCGGCCTTTTCGACATCGCGGGCGATATCAAAGGTGTAACGAGGGGTCTCAGGGATGGTCAGACGGTCTGGGATTCCCCGGATGTTAGCCCATGCACGCCAAGATGGCAGCCAAGAAAAAGCCAAGAGATCTTGACAACTTACAGTAAAGAGCGATGCAGGCGGGAACGGCACCGAAACCGACCAGGGTACGCCACATCTTGTCAACGGCAACCTGGCAAGAGCCAGAGCAGGTCGTGACATCGGCAGCGCGCTCAAGCTGGGACTTGAAGCCGAGGGTGAGGAACATCATGACGAGAGCACCGCAAAGCTGGCCAATTCCCTGCATGGCAAAGACGGCGGCCATCATGGCACCACGCCACTTAGTGGTGGCAAATCTATTTGAAGCGAATTAGTGGTTGTCCTTGGAGTGGTGGTGAGGATGCGCGGGGGCATCAACACCACAACTACATCGCCAACGCAAAACTTACTCGGAAGTAATAATGGAAGAAAGAGGATAATCTCCACCAATACCGACGCCCATAATCACACGCCAGAAGATGATGAGGCCGACAAGAGAGGTTGAGGGGGAGCCAGCAGTCAGGGCCTGGGCGAGGGTAGCAAAGATGATGACGATGAGCTCCAGGCCGTACATGCGCTTTCGGCCGACCATATCAGCAAGCATACCGAAGCCGAGCTGACCAATGACGGTACCGGCAGAGGTAGAGAGCTTGATGGCGTTGTCGGAGCTGGTCTTGAGCTTGCCCGTCTCGGGGAAGTAGACGATACCGAGCATGATGGTCAGCATGGAGACGCAGAAGATGTCGTAAGAGTCAGTGAAGAAGCCGACACCGGCGACGACACAGGCCCGGACATGGTACCAGCCGAAGGGAGCCTTGTCGATCTCAGCAAGAGCAAGACGACGACGCTCGTTGGGGTCGGCGATGTGGGCAAAGTCGTTGTGGAAGTTGTGGAAAGCATTGTTTCCTCCGGCCGTCTTGGTGACAGCGGCCGGGGCTCGCGCCTCAGTGTCAGCCATTGTGGCTAGGGGTATGGCAAAATATTAAAGGGTATATATCAAATGGAGCAGAGTAAAAAAAGAAAGACAAGAGATGGACAGCGTGTGGGTTGTTGCGTGTACTTGAGGGCACTTTGTTGAAGAAACAAACAAGTGAAGCCTTGCGCCTGCCTGCCGTCCAGAACAGAAGCAGATTTCTCTCCGAGGGAGGGATCAGACAAGAAGAGACCACCTTTGATATAAGTATGAAACAACTTCAAGCCGTATTACGACGGCCATCGCTCCCAAATCGCCTAGAGCCGTCCGAACCGATGGGCTCGCTCCCCCATCACGCTCTTACCCACATGCCGTTTGCCCACTCACCAGGCCCGATTGGCGTCCATGGGCAAATGGCATCTGAATTCTGCCTCTGGCGCAGGCTCCAAGGGGGCTCATCCAGCTGCCAGGCTCGGTCTAGGATGAGGCACGAGACAGCAGAGCTCCGAGACGACCCCAGACGAATCATCTCCCCCACGTGCTGCCAGATGCCAAGAGCCTTGGCTGCAGGGCCTCCCGAGATGCTCCAGGGCTTGGCCAGGGTCTCGGCAAACGGCACGGAATTAGCGTGGCTCCGACCCGCCTTGGCAGCGGCATGACCCTCTGCGGCGTCCTTACTCGTCGCAACTGCTCAATTACTCACAGGCTCGTCGAGCCATCTCATCGGCCGCACTCAATTTACTGGACCCCCCCGAGTATTGGCTTTAACCATAACTCTGTGACCGAGACGTTGGGCGCTATCTGCCTGCTCGTGCGACTAAGCTTGTTGGTGATTGAGTTTGCCTATTTGGGACACCGAGCCTCCACACCAGCCCGGCCAGTAGCAACTCTACCGTCTTCGAGACCCGGCTATCACGGCTTCAGCTCTGGCGACCACCGGTAGCCGTGTCCCCGGCTTAACCCCGTTAGCGACTCGACGTGTTCTTTGCCTCCCGACAAGCTTGTCTCTCAAGCATATCACTGTCGTATCCGACGGCCCTTCGGTCGTGTCGACCTCGAGGTTTTTCGGTTCTCGGTTATCGGGCGGACAGACACCCACTCCTGCAGGTGATCAGCGATCTCTTGGACATATCTTGGCCCCCTTCCTGGCCTGGCCTGACCTGACACTTTCTGGATACCGACCCTACTCAGCCATGCCTGCGCCTGCGCCCAACCTGGACGAGCTGCCGCCGCTCTCGCTCGAGGTCCTTACCGACCCCAACGAGCAGAAGGATGCCCTCAAGCTGGTTGTCGACAGCGTCGCCCAGCAGCGTCAGGTAGCCTCGCGCGCCATTGTCTTCCATCCTCTCTCCCTCGCCACCTTCGCCGCCGCCCTCGCGGCCGCGCATCAGATCGCTGGAGTCGGCGACGACGTTAGCGCCATGCTCATCACCTATCCAGGCATCATACTCACATACCTGGTGGCGATCCGCTACTTCACCAGCGCATACATCCGCATCGCTGAGGACACGGACTGGCTCAACTGGCTCAAGAACTCGGACGGCGTCGATGACACCATCGTCGGAGCTAGGTACGGCCAAGACATCATCGCCGCCGTCATCCTCCGTCTAGACAAGAGCGACGGCAAAGCCCTCGTCCGTGCCTGGACGACGAAGTCAAGGTATCGCCGTCGGGGGCTCGGTGGAGACATGCTCCGCGAAGCTGTCAAGATCGCCAAGCAAGCGCTGGGCCCAAAGTGCACTATTGAGTTTGCCGACGATCACGCCAACAGCAAGTTGCCTATTCCGTCGACCTTCCATGGCGTGTTCCGCTCCCGGCAGGCTCGGGCGAAGAAGGCATTGGCGGCTGCGGTAGAGGACTGGGAGGCTGGCAAGGCGGGACCTCAGTAGACGGAGTTGGATGGGATCAGTGAGTGAGCAATTTACCTCTACACTGGCAAGATCGAGTCTAACAAAGGCAGCGCATATACTAATATCCATTCTTATTGAAACACCGTAATCTTTTGTCATTTGTCATTCATCATTGCATCACTTATCCACATCGCGTTCATGAGCCCACTTGAGTCTACGAACTCGATGTCTCTATACGCAATTCGTACTCTCCTGCGCTGAACATTTCTCTTGCTGCTGCTGCTCAGCCTTCTCATCCGCCGTCAACTCAGCTGCCGCCTGCCCCAACTTGATCGTGACGACCAAGCACAGCGACACTGCAGCAAGGCCTGTAGCCGTCCAGAAACCTACCCGGTATTGCTGCCTCTGGTCCATCTCGTCTCTCCCCTTTTGATGTATCGTGGTAGTCACCACCAGCTCGCCAACTCCCAGCCAGAAAGCCATACCGAGGTACAACAAGCTGTTGCACAGGGCCCCGGCGACAGCTTGGAGCCTTCGGGGCAAGGCCGTGGTAATAAAGACGTTTGTCACGTTAAAAGCAATGTCCACGCCAATAGTTGCGCAGATCATCGCCGGAAAGACGTATGCCCAGTACGTGTGCGTCGTCGACCCCACGTGCTCGGGTATCAGGGCAAACAGAAGGACGGAGGCGATGAATCCAAGACCTGAAATGATCATCAAGATGCGACCGGACAGAATATGCAGCACAAAGCCGCCGACCAACGCCAACACAAGTCCCAAGCTTGGCAGTGGAGCGAACCAAGCTGCTGTTTTCAGAGGGGTTGCGTCGAGCACTGTTTCGATGCTGATCAAGTTAGCAAAGCTTCCCAGATGATCAACGGAGGGACTTACTAAAAACTGGCATAGAAGAGGTAGAGTCCGAAGACGCCATATTCTATGAACAGACACGCCACCAGTCTCTTCATGTACTTTGGGCGGAAGAGCTCAGCTGGAAGCAATGGATGTGCCGAAACCCACCCTTGGAGGTACACGGCAGCGGCGAGGAGAAGCATCCCGAGAATAAAGGCGATGAGGATGTACGGAGTGCGCCATCCATCAGGAGCATGGCCGCCGTCGGTGAGGGCATACACAACGAGGGAGAGACCAGGCACAATGGTGCAGACGCCAGCCCAGTCCATCCGGACATCCGGGTCAGAGTCGTCGAGGTTCGAAGGAATGCAGAGACCACCGGCGAGGGCAATGACAAAGACGCAAACAGAGCCGATCCAGAAATACCACCGCCATCCAAGTACCTCGGCCGACAGGGCGCCCATAATAATGCCAAAGTAAAAGCCGATGCATCCAAACGCGCCGTACACGCTAAAGACGAGATTCTTCCGTGGTCCGGGTCTATACGTCTGCCCAAGCAATGCCAGACTCGCGGGGAGAAACGCCGACGATCCGATTCCTTGCATCGCACGGCAGATGATGAGCATGGTTGTGTTTTGGCTGAAGCCGCAGATGAGCGACCAGACGAGCAACCAGATGTGGCCACCAAGAAACACGACGCGACCGCCGTAGCGCTCCGAGACGCGGGCAAAAGGGAGAAGCAGCACCGAAGTCGTCAGGTTGGGTACAGCGGCTGGCCACGTCCGCGCGGATTCTGGGATGTTAAGGGTCTCGGCCAGCGCGGGCAGGGCGATGTTGAAGCCGCTAATGGTGTACTCGCTCATCATGAGGGAGCCGACGACGGCGAAGATGAAGCCCGCCTCGACGAGCCATGACGAGAAGACGTCGGGTCGTTGACGGCCCAGCTGTTGGAGCTTTTTCTGGCAGAGCACCTCGCATCCGTTACGCTGGGAGTTGTCGGCCTTCTCGTCGATGGTTGAGTCGGCCATGATGTATTCAGATGATGTGAAAGGGCATCAGTTTACTCTGGCTTGACACGGAGGGCTTTGGGATTATATCCATGCCCTACTACGCCGAAGCTGCATGACGTCTACATGGAGGCAGGACTCATGCCGTCATGTTGGAGTTTGTGTGAAGAGCTCGACAGCCTGGCTGATGCGAGGATAAAGTATCATGGCGGTGGAAAAGTTTGACGCAACAAGTCCAGTGCCTCGGGGCGAAAGAGCTTTACGGATCTTGTTGCTAGAGTTTTCAGTTGCATAATACATGTCGGCTTGCAGGCCAAGGCCATTCAACACAGAAGTTAGAGTCTAGGGTACATGAGCTTGTCTGTGCCTTGTGCAGCAATCCACTCTGGTGCCTCGAGACAGATGGCGGTCGCATGTTCCTTTTTTACAATACGATGAACTGTCTGCTGAGAAATCGCCCAGCATATGTGTAAGCAGCCGATAGAAAAAGCCGTGTTGGTCGTCGAGTCAAGCTCTTGGGATGCCTCACATGAAAAGATGGAAAGCCCTGACCACTCCCTTATTAAGCCAGCCAATCCACAAATCTAATAATAGCCCGGCGCATGGAACAATTCGTCCCGCACATTCCACCTCTTGGCACGCCCATTGAAAAACATGTTTCCCAAGAATCGTAGCACCCAAGCTTGGATAGGGGTCCCAAAGGCAAGCTGTGCGCTACGCGATTCGGAGGGAAAAGGTTCGAAAAACGTGGCACAGCCCATCAGCCACGGCCCAAGCTTTTGTCTTTTTCGCCTTGGCAGGTTCTATAATTAGGGGGAGAGGATTTGGCTCCAGCCTTCCAGACAGTCAAAATTAACGTCGTTCGTCCAAGGGGAGAGGAGTAGAAAAACCTGTGGTTAAAAAGCATTCGTGACGGTGTCTAATCGCTACTCCATTCCAATCGCGTTTCAGATACGCGTCCCCTTACTACTCACACTCTCTAAACATGCCCGACAAAGTCATCAGCTTTGACCCGCGCGCCGACATCAAACTCCACGTCGGCCCAGAGCGCGTCATCTTCAGAGCCTGTTCACGTGCGCTGGCGCGCGCCTCGCCCGTCTTTGAGCGCATGCTGTACGGCGACTTCATCGAGGCAAAGTCAAGGCTCGCCGAGGGTGAGGAATGGATCGTGGAGCTGCCCGAGGACAAGGCGGCGCCGTTTACCGTGTTTCTGCAGATAGCGCACTGTCAGCTTCACCGCGTGGACAAGAGGCCGAGGTTGGATCTCGTCTACGACGTTGCCGTACTGTCAAATTACTATGATTGCACCAGGATATTCGAGCCGTGGATTAGCCTCTGGATGGGCTCGATTGAGGAAGAGATGAGAAAGTCTAGCGTCAACATGGCAAAGGCTCTGTGGATATCGTGGGAGTTCGGTCGCAAGGAGAACTTCTCCCGGGTTGCGCGACGGATGCTCATGGACTCAGAGGGCGGGTTCACACCAGACGACGCGGCGTTTCTGGACCTCAAGATGCCCCCAGACATCATCGGTATGTGCCACTCCCCTCAAGCAGACACAGACACACAGCAGCTGAACCCCCCACGACAGAAAGAATCGCCGCAATACGCTCGCAGACCATCCAGGCCCTCCTAGACGTGTTCCGCGACATGGTGGACAACCTCCTGGTGGTGGACGAGAAGCCTCGCTGGTGCCGGTATGCAGAGTGGATGGGCCCCCATCGGTGCGAGTCCATGATCCTCGGCTCATTGACCTTTTGTCTCGCCAGGGCGGGCCTGTGGCCCCTTCCCGCGCCGGAGGACGTGCCGGACAGCATCGTCGGCCTGCACCGCAAGATGACGGGGCTGGTCATCCACGACATTGGCGAGGTGGGCTCCAAGCCGACCATCGACCATCGGGAGTGCAACCCGGGGCCGTTTCTGCTGGGGGAGCTGGAGAAGATATTCAAGGACATTGCGAGTCCGGTCGCCAAGTTCCATCTGGACAAGATTGATGAGCAGGCGAGGAGGCTGACGAAGGCGTCGTGAAGTGGTGGACTCTTGTGTGCTTTTGGTCATAGCGAGGTGTTCCATGGCTGGCGGTTTGTTAGAAACGGGAATGAATACAATGACTACGACTGTATCTTTAAGGGGCTGGACCGAGACATTGCGATATTCACTCACTTTGTGTTTCCATCGTTTCAGCCTGTCGCTTGCCATTGTTAGCTAGACTCCCAAACCACCGGTATCGCGACGCCGTGACATGTCGCACAGCATGATCCGTCCGCTGGGCATGCAGCGCTGTTTATTTAATCCCGGGATTGAATGTCCCCTGGACCATGCTTACGCCTTTATCAACCAACCAAAGGATTCTCTTGATCTGGTACAGGGTAGATGCCGTTGATCATGGAATGCTGTCCCTGCAATGGCGAATTCCAGGAGGGTGAAACAATTGCGCGTCCTCGGGCAGTTATTTTTATCGAATTGTAGCCATGTTTTGTCCAGATGGATTGCTCAGAGCTACGTACCTAGGCATGTGGTGTTCATCGTTGGCTGTCAATTCAGGCTGATAACGCCTGTTTCAATATGTTTCGCACTCACCTAGCCCTACAATTCACACAACTTGGATTTTTTTTTTCTTTGCTTCCAGGGTAGCTGCACCGTGACAATGTGACAGATGAGCTGGCACCAATACAGCCCTAACAGCAGCGTCTAGACCATCCACCATCAAACTTGCCGCACCGCACAACACAAGCCACGAATTGAATTCTCCCCAGTATTGACCCATCTTGACACTCACTGGAGCTAAGGACGACGCTATTCGGCGCAAGGGCGATGCCCAGATGCAGGTACCAGTTCCATTCTGACAGGGACCACAGCTGGAGGCCACCCCTGAGAAACTGGGGGCAAATGCTTAATTTCGGCCAAGACCTTTTGTCTTGTCTAGAGAGATAAGGAAGAAAAAGGAGAGCGGGAATGACGTCGGGGACACTAGAAAGATTTTTTTTTTTAGATGATCAGATCGGCGATAATGCTGTATCATACATTTCGATGCGATCTTGTTGGCCACTTCGTAGATGCCCCTCATGGTGGATATGATGATATCCATGGATCGGACTCCGTCTCCATCACGTCCACAATTGCACCGAAAGAAAGATCTGGTTTTGCAAAAACTCTTACCAAGTTCCCGAGCCAATTAACAACTACGTATTCGTTAAACACAAAAACTTGCCCAATTTTTCCTTGGTTCTGGGAAATTATGTTCCTCGGGAGTGGCTCAACGCTTGTCTTTTTTTGTGCTTTTCTTCGAGTTTAATGTGGATAAGAGATCAACGGAGACGCCCGCCTTTTATCAAACACGAGACAAGAATTTTTCACTTTACGGAGAGATGCCTCCGTTGGGTGTTGGTGTCGGATTTTTGAGACAATGGCTTCGTATTTGAAGTCTTTTGTCGATCGGGAAAATACCTGATTTGAACAGAGAGTCCTTTAACCGACCGTGACCCTAGGCTTCGCTGTTGCCGAGCGGAAAGCCCGGAGGGAACGGAAACAGGCCATTGATCGAAAAAAGACCTCAGATTGACGTTGCGGGGTTACGCCCGTAACCAACCCATGCAAGATGCAAGCTTGTTGTGAGAGCTTGCAGCGCGTGGCGTCCGGTGAGGGGTGGTGGGTGGTGGGTTTGTTGGCGCTGACTGATGGTGGCCTGACGGTAATTATCAGTGGGTGATTACTGCGATAACACGGTGACAGTGAATTTGTTTAGTGGTATCTCACGCTTCAAAAGGAACCGGTTTATTTGCACCTCCTTTTTAATTGCTGCGATAAAACACCTTCAGACACTGAATCCCAACCCATGCCAGCTGACGGCAAGGCTTGCAAGGATCGCCTCAACCGCCTCTGCCGGTTATCATTGCATCTTTGCTTGACCATTCGTCTCTGTCGCTCATCCACCTCGATTGGTTCATCCTCTGATCTGACCATCAGAGCTTGTTTGTTTACTGTACCATCCCGGTTCCCCCGACAGCAAACAATAAAAAAAAAGGTTCATCCCATGTCGTCATGATGCGGCCACTCCCCCCCCAAAGGCAGCTTGCTAAGGTTGAGGGGTAACATGATAATGGGATCCCCGCTGCCCTCTCAATACGAGCTTCTCTAGAAACCAGGCCAGGGCCAGCCTCGTTTACCAACCAGTATGATCCACCATTTATTTTTTCTTCCTCGTGAAAGCCCGCGGCTCGGCGCGCAGAGAGCCCATCACGTCAATGATTCCGCACTGGGAAATACCGTCCATGTGAGGGCTCAAAAAGATCAGGCGCTTTCAGAAGGGTCCCTTTTTGGCACCGTTCACTAACCCTAGTTTTTATGTGGGGCCCGCCACGAGGCGTCTGAATGCGGGTCATTAGAGACCAAACGGATTTCAAGGGAGAAAGACAGAGAGCTTCAATTCACGTTGGTTGCTAGGCGAGACAATGTGTGGCGGAACAGATTCAAAACAAATGGCTATCTAGAAAACAACAAACGCCTTGTCCCTCTTCATTATTCTATTACATACATTATTATTCGCTACGACGTGGTCGACACGTCTATTGAGAGGCTTGGCACGTCAAACGTCACCGTCGTGTTGACAGAGTACGCCTCGGTGCCCCAGGACATGTAGCCCAGGTAGTCCGAAGGAGACGGATAGTCCTCATCGTCCATGGAGAGAATCTCGTTGATGAGGGGGGATAGATCGCCGCTGAACTTTTCGGCCGGCTCCTCGACGTACCACGTCAGCACCTTTTGCTTGGTTTCGTCATTGGTACCGACGTAGAGTTTGCTAAACACGAGTTAATTCACGGTTCCAAGGAATTGAATTTTCATCGGTCGACTCACAACTCGACGCCGTGAAGCGTCTTGGTCGCGACGGGGCTTGCGCCGCCGTTGTAGCCGATGGGCTGCGTAGACGGACCCATGGCGGCAAACCACACCATGATTTCGTGCGCGGCATTCTCGCTGACCTGGGACTTTTCCTTGTCCTTGTCCAGGAACATATCCATGGCGACGTTGGCGTTGAACTGGTGGTCCAGCAGATCGGTGAGGTCCGTCTTGGTCGCGGGCTTTTCGCCCTTGGCAGACTTGTTGCCGACGGCGTACGTCCACTCAAAGTCGATCTCGATCTTGTCGACCGTGCTCAGCTTGACGGGGAAGACGTCGCCGTCCACCTTGACGTTGGGGAAGGCGTGCACGGGAGCCGTCTCCGGGCCCTGGTCATACTGCCAGACCACCGACCACTTGGGCGCTGTGGTCTTGGTAGCGTAGGTGTTGTTGTTGTGAATGTCGACCTGATGATGGCTTTGTTAGCTATCTCACGCAAGTGGATCGGCAGTTGGCATGGAATGCCAGGATGGCTGAGGGGAAAATCCGGGGGAGAGAGTAAAGATGGAAAAGCCATTGAACTTACATATAAGCACAAACCGCCCTCATCACCCTCTTTCCAACCCCACTGGTTGGGATTCACTATGTCCGACAGTCAGTAACAGATATAAACACGTGTTGAGCGTGGGGTGAGATAGAGGTAGGGCACAACGGTCGGCCGTCAAGCTTCACGACGTGGCCTTGGAGGAACACAAGGCGTCGAGCGGGAATATACATGTGCGACCGGGGGAAAGATACACAAGAACGGCCAAGCAGATCTAGGGGCTTGGAAATTTGAATAGTGAAAAAAAAAGTACTTACGCGTGTACTCTTGTCCATCAGTGTCGGGGTGAACACCAAACGACTTTTGACAGTACTGCTCCGTCGACACCTCATTATTCTTCTTGGGCTTGGTCGGATCCGGCTCCGGCTTGAACAGAGGAGGTCCTCCGGTCGCCTCTCGATGCTTCTCGAGGCCGAGCAGGATGCCCAGCGTGATGGCGATGGGCAGGGCCAAGAGGCCAAAGTTGACGAGGAAACGCACCGTCATGGCCTGACGGGACGGAAAGTGAGTGGAAGGGGTCTGCTGGCTGACAAAACTGGAGTAAAAAAACGAGTGAAAGGGATGATAATTCCTGATGTTGAATTATTTTCCAAACGAATGACTCTCTCTGTGGACAGAGAGATGGATAGGATGATGAGCGCCCGTCGTGAGGGGGAACAAATCAATCCATGATGGATTCTCGCGGCAAGGAGAAAGGAAAAAAAAAGGCCTCCCTAACCAGACGCAGCTGAGCTTTTTTTTCGCACATGGTTTTCCTTTTTTTGGTCGTGAACCTCTCTCTTCGCCTCCCCCTGGAATATTCCCACCCCCCCTTGCATCCGTGGAGGAGGGCAGCTCTGTGGTGTGATTGACCGAAGACGACTTCAAGGGCGTGATGTCAGAAGTTCGAATGCCGGTATGCCGAGGATCACAGATAAGAGATCCAATTAAGTTTGGCACCCACACTGACAGAAAAAGCTGAGGGAGCCCCTGATCAGGACAGGGATGACCCCTGGCCCGGGAGTCGTATAGCTGGCCCCTCTCTCCGCTAGACGATCTCTCGATACGAGGAGGAGAATGTCACTAGGGACCCATTGAGCACTCTTGTTACTCCAGACCTGGAAGCACAGGTGAGCTGAAAGCACTTTAGCACCCGCCCGGCGGCTCCTAATTTTACACCTCGTCACGCCCCGTCTTGCCTTTCGTGTTGGTCTTCCTCCCGCTCTCGCCGGTAGCAGGGTGTGTGTGTGTGGGCTGGCTTGATCTCTTCGAACCCAATCCAATCGCCATTCTTTGTAGAGACTGGGGGACGTGCCAGTCAGTGGATCACACACCCCCCGGGCCTTGTTCTTCCTCTTCTGCTCAGTTCTCCCTTCTCGCCATGGCTATTATCTCTCGTTTCCGTTCTTGAACCCGTCCGTCGTCTTGGTGAATTCTTTCTTTTCCGCAATTCTTATTCCTTCGCTTGCATGTATGCATGACCTGGCAACACACTTGGGCCTAGGTACACACATTCGTTGAACAAACACCAAGACTTGACGAGAAACAAACCCATCCCCAACCGCCACTGTTACAACAGACCTCCTCCCGCCGAGCATCCCGACGCCGTTTGCTGACAAGACTCCTTCTCTCGTCTCCCGGTTAACCCTCTTGCACCACGGGCCGACGCATGCGTCAGGATCTCGAAACGCTGGCAAAATGAACGGGTATCGCGGATACGGCGAGGGGGATCATGACAGGGAGTATAGAGAAATGGTAGAAATCGACATCCAGCGCCAGCATCAGCAACAATCACCATCATATCAACAACAGCAGCATCAGCAGCAGCAGCAGCAGCAAGAGTATTACCAGCAAGATCTACACTCGCCATATGGCCCCCCAGAGCCTCAGCAATACACTCCGTACTCACCCTCACCCTACCAGTCAGCTCACGACGACTTCCAGGGCGGCCGCTCCATCACTGAGCAACAAGGGAGACCGATGAGGCCGTCCCCCGCGCATATCGAAGACTACAGCCCCGCGCCCGAATGGCCTCTGTCACCGACCGGTGGGAGCCCTCAGCCTCAGCAGCAGCAGTATTTCAGCGAGACGCCCGGCGGCTCCCGGTCCGCTACTCCCTCGCTGCGCAGCGGCCAGGCGACCCCCGGGCACCTCAGAACCACCAACTCGTCGTCGGTCGACTGGAGACCGTCGAGCCTCATGGTACCCACGCCTCCGAGCACCGTCTTTCACGATCCGAGATTCAGTGTCACTGACTTTTCCTCCTCCTCTTCCGACGAACAGAACCAGAGTCACCTGAGTCTCGCCGCCCTGCTGCCCGGGTCCGCCGCCCCGAGTCCCCCCAACGCGTCGAAGGACTATGTCGACGCCGAGTCCATCCAGCACGTGCACAAGCGCGACGACTCGGACATCTGGAAGGGCTGGAAGCGATGGGTCTTCAAGATGGTGCCCTTCCTGACGTTTGCTAACACGGGTCTGTACATTGCGTATCTTGCTCTGCGGATTGCCTGCGTCATCTCGGCGCAGAATGCTTCAGACGAGGTGTTTGCCGCGGCGTGGATCTTTATCGCTGTTGAGATTGCTGTTGCTATCCCGTCGTTGATGCACAATACTTGGACAATGTGGTCTATGAAGAAGCGCCAGCGTCCCAAGCTCCGATTGACCGGTAATGATGGGCCCACTGTTGACGTCTTTATCACCTGCTGCGGCGAGGACGACGATCTTGTCATGGATACGGTGCGAGCGGCGTGCGACCTCGACTATCCCCGCGATCGATTCCGAGTTATCCTGCTTGACGATGGCAAATCGTCTGGTCTCGAGACGGCCTGTGCCAAGCTGGCGTTGACGTACCCGAATCTGCACTACATGGCTCGACTCAAGATTCCCGGCCAGCCGCATCACTTCAAGGCGGGTAACCTCAACTACGGTCTGGACCAGGTGCATCTGCTTCCCGGAGGCGCCGGTCAGTTCATGGCAGCTCTGGATGCCGATATGGTAAATTGCTCTCCTGTACTTTACACGCAATCTTTGCTGACCTCTATAGATTCCCGAGCGTGACTGGCTCCGTGCCGTGCTCCCCCATCTCCTCGTCGATCCCAAGATGGCCCTCGCCTGCCCGCCGCAGCTCTTCTACAACACACCCCGATCCGACCCCCTCGCGCAGAGTCTCGATTTCTTCGTCCACGTGATCGAGCCCATCAAGGACGCCCTTGGTGTGGCCTGGTGTACCGGTTCCGGATACGTAGCTCGACGCGAAGCCCTCGACCAGATTGGAAACTTTCCGCTTGGCTCCCTGGCTGAGGATGTGGCTACTTCTACACTCATGCTTGGAAAGGGATGGAAGACGGCATATGTCCACGAGCCCCTGCAGTTCGGCACTGTTCCTGAGGATTACGGCAGCCATCTTAAGCAGCGCACGCGATGGGCTATTGGAACGGTGGATACCTCGTTCAAGCTCAACTTTTGTCTGTACGGCGAAAAGGTGCGGCAGATGACGGTGGCCCAGCGATTCTCCGGTTTCTTGTACGCCTCGCTGAGCTTGTACACCATTCTGCTGACCATCTCGCTCTTTGCCATCCCAATCATTCTCGTCATGGGCAAGCCTCTGGTTGCTTATGCTACAGATGAGCAGCTGCGATGGTTGGTCCGAGCTTGCTTTGCATCTGTCATCTCGAACCGACTGTGCGAGTTTGCCCTGTTCATCCCCGCGGGTTATCACACCGGTCAGCGAGGTTCGCGCTACCAGCTCTGGATGTCGCCCTACATCGCTCTGTGCCTTATCCGATCTTTCATCCTTCCCAGCTGGCTCGGTGGACAGACACAGGCCTTCAAGCCTACTGGATCTCTGGGCTCGGCGTTGAACGAGCGTGACCCCAAGCTTAGGAAGAACATGTTCCGCCGGCTCTGGGGCATCCTGGTCAACTACATGGCTCTCTTCCACCTGGCCTTTGTCTACCTGACTCTTGTCGCTGTCGTCCTCACCTCGTTCCGATCGTTTGCCACGCAGGATTCAACCCGGGGCGTTCTCGTCAGCCTGCTCACGCACGCCTTCTGGCCGCCCTTGACGTTCCTGTTCATCTGCAGCTCGCTCTGGACACCTGTCTCGTACGCCATCGACCCACCGGCGATGCCCGACCGCGAGGAGCTGCTGAACCGAGACGCCAAGACGCAGGTTGCGCACCCCACCAAGGCGAGCAAGAAGATTGCCTTTGGAGGACAGGCTGCGTGGTTCGAGCTCGAGTACACCACCACCACCATCTACACGTGCCTGGTCTTTGTCGTCTCGTTCATTTTCTGAGAGGGGAAGGAGTAAAGATGTAATTATGATTGTAACGATAATGTATATGGGGGGAGGGGGAAAGCATCAACGGTGAAAGCCACATGGGAAATTTGGGAGGGGGAACACATATTGAACGGCGCAAAGATTCCAGGCAACGTGTCCTTTTTTTTTTTTCATTTAGTATATAACACCGGCACCCAACATATAGATAGAAGGCAAACCTTGACGGCACAAGGAAATAATAATAGAATGAACGCATTGAATCAGTCAGGCTCGGTTTCGCGCCATCTTGACTCGTACCAGCGCCAATTCCCACTTGGCGTCTTGGAACTTGTCATGCATCCTTTTATCCGCGGCAATGAGCATAACTTTCACATGGGAAAGAGTAAAAAAACCTGGACAAGCTTTTTGCTTCTAGACCGACGGAGATTCCTTGTTCCAGAAGCGGCGCTAGATAACCATTGACCACTCAGACTCTGCGGATTGCGGCCCTATCTGGACCCTGTCGACTCCACTATCCAGGAACCTGGTCTCAGATTTCATCTGGTTGGTCCCTTTGTGCAGGAGATTGGGAGGAGGCTCTTGGGGAGATCTTCACCGCCACCCCCAACAGAAACACGTACGCATTGCGATACGAATAATGGCCTTTCTTGTTCACGAGAAAATGAGATCGCCTCGTTGTTCATCTCCAGTCTCCTCCCCACCAGGCATAACAACACACTTTCCCCCCCTATAATCTCCATGATTGCCCGCACCGTGGGCCCAGCATCGCCGCTAAATGGCCCAAAACACCCCGGTCCCCTCCTCCCCATTCGGTGGACACATTAGCCTAGACTTGTTGGACCCCTATTCTTCATGGATCGTTTTGCTTTCGTCGGATGGGGGACCCTGTTTTTTTTTTTATGCTATGGCTGGATTAGGTCAAGCAGCAAGGGTCCTCGAGCTGGTTAAATCTGAGCTTGGAGGTGGGAAGAAATTTTCCCACTTCTCCTTTCAAATCTCACGGTTTTTGGCTTTTTCTGCCAATTGACTCTATTTTCTGTGTGTTGTGTTGTGTGTGTGTTTGAGGTCGCTGGCTCGTCTTCTCAAGGTCATCAATTGCTTGCTCCGTCTTCATAGCCATGGCCACGCGTCAACGTACTGCCACCACTGTTGTGGTCGAGAACACCCCCAAGGCAAGTCGGTGAGAGCTTTGAAGAGCTTCACATGCTAACCTGCTCCTCAAAGGTGACTCTGGAGCCTCAATTCCCTGATATCAAGACCATCAAGGATGCCATCCCGGCTCACTGCTTCCAGCCCTCGCTGGTCACCTCCTTTTACTATGTCTTCCGCGACTTTGCCATGGTGGCCACCCTCGTCTGGGCTGCTCTGACCTTCATCCCCACCATCCCTGACCCTACTCTGCGGGTCGCCGCCTGGATGGTCTACGGCTTCGTCCAGGGCCTCGTGTGCACTGGTGTCTGGATTCTGGGCCACGAGTGCGGTCACGGTGCTTTTTCTACTCACGGCAAGTTGAACAATGTCGTCGGTTGGTTTCTGCACTCGTTTCTGCTTGTGCCTTACTTCTCCTGGAAGTACTCTCACCACCGTCACCACCGCTTCACCGGCCACATGGACCTCGACATGGCTTTTGTGCCCCGCACGCAGCCCAAGAGCTCCAAGCCCATGTTCCTCGCCGGCATTGACATCCACGAGCTGTTCGAGGACACCCCCATCTCTCAGCTCGTGAGGATCGTCTTCCACCAGCTCTTTGGCTGGCAGGCGTATCTGCTCTTCAACGCCACCGCCGGAAAGGGCAGCAAGCAGTGGGAGCCTACCGGACTGGCCAAGTGGTTCCGCGTCAGCCACTTTGAGCCCACCAGTGCCGTCTTCCGCCCCAACGAGGCCATTTTCATCTTCATCTCGGATGTTGGTCTTGCTCTGATGGGAACCGCTCTGTACTTTGCCTCCAAGGCTGTTGGAACCTCGACTGTGCTGTTCCTCTACGCTGTTCCCTACTTCTGGGTGCACCACTGGCTGGGTAAGATTTGACCGGTAGATGAGTGGATGAGCTGTTTGCTGACTTGGTTTAGTTGCCATCACTTACCTCCACCACCACCATGCTGAGATTCCTCACTACACCAACGAGGGCTGGACCTACGTCAAGGGTGCTCTCGCCACTGTCGACCGAGACTTTGGCTTTGTCGGCAAGCACCTGTTCCACGGCATCATTGAGAAGCACGTTGTCCACCACCTCTTCCCGTAAGTTGTCCTGTTCTCACTGGAGTTTTGAAATTATCTGACCACCTCTTAGTCGCATCCCCTTTTACAAGGCCGACGAGGCCACCGAGGCCATCAAGCCTCTCCTGGGTGACCTGTACCACTCGGACGAGCGCAGCTTCCTGGGTCAGCTGTGGACCGTGTTCGGCAGCCTCAAGTATGTCGAGCGCGACCCCAACGAGAAGGGTGCCATGCGGTGGGCCAAGGAGTAGAGCTCCGGACACGCATTTTTGATAGACATTAGACGGGTTCTTTGGCATGATTATAGACGCGATAGACTAAAACACACGCTATAGATCTATTAGAGGAAGTTGCTTTCTCATCTGGTATTTGAAGGCAAACTTGGTGGTTGTGGATATAAAAATTGGAGTTGATGGGTTCATGAACCAATGGATGCAGAAGAGAACATGTATTATACCATCTACCGAGAGCAGTTGAGGTTTATCTGTTGACGATACATTGCATGAATTTGATTTTTGCTTTAAGCTAGATGATCGAGTGGTGTGACCTATGGAAGCTACTTGATTCTCAAATCTGAGAGTTGTCCCATTTAAGCTACCTATACAGCAGTAGCTTCCTCTCCATCAAGCTGACTTCTTAGATAAAATATATATATCATCGGCAAATTTCATCGACCCGACAAGCAACGCAAATCAAGCCAAGACCAATCACAAGGCATCATGGTGATTAGTCATTGTCACGGCTAATGTGGCGAAGCACGCGGTAGGATTTCTATCATCTGGTCTATTCTTACTCTAAACATCACGTAATAGCCGCAAACATCTTTAGCCAGATTCCATGGACGCGGCTGCGCATTCCGGCAGGCGGAAAGGTAAGAAACTCATCGAAAAGCGTCAGGGAACAACTCGTAGCTGATTGAGCGTCGAAAAGCCTGCGACTACTGCGTCACGAGGAAAATCAAATGCGACGGACGAAAGCCAATCTGCTCCAACTGTACCTTGTATGGCGTCACCTGCAAGATCACCGTGTCAAATAGAAGAAAAGTCGCTGCTCGCAGCAATGCATCGACAACCGCCGCGGCTTCGTCATCCCAGTATGTGTCTTGACGTGGATATTGATTGGCCCAGGTCTGCTGACCATGCACAGGCCTGATAGAATGGAAGTTCTTGAAGAGCGCCTGGCTAATATCGAAGCTCTTCTTACTATGCTCACAGGACCAAAACCCCGAGCTCCAGAACCTATTCAGCATAACGCTCAGTATACAGACATCAGCCTTGACGACCTTGACATGTCGACTCCCTCCGGCAACTGGCCCACTCCAGGAACCCCAGCAGCTGAGGAACCGGCAGCGGCTCCGATTGTAACCTCTATGGAGCCTATACCCCCAACTGTGCCTTCGATACCAACAAGTCAACTGCAGTTGCCTGACCTATCGGAAATCCTCCCGGTTGTGGACAATTACTTCCGAAACTACAACAGAATTATCCCATTATTTGACGAGAACACGTTTATGCGGATGCTGCTAGACTGGTATTCCCTTTCAAGTAACCGATCTGTGGTATCCTGGGCTGCAATCAACGCCGTCATGGCTCTTAATTACCGCGTTCTTGACGGCAGGCACATGGATGACCCGGCGCTCGATCAATGCATCCGCAACGTCCAGTCTGTCATGAACGACCTGATGAAATACGGCCAAGACCTGATAGGGGTACAGGTGATCTTGGCAATGGTGATTCTCTATCAGGGGTCTGCGGAATTCCATCAAGCCATCGTTTTGATGGGAAGCGTTGTTCGTCTGGCTCAGAACGCGAGGTTGCACTCGAAGCAGACCCTCGAGGGACTCTCAAGCGCAGATGCAATCCAGAGATACCGCCTCTTTTGGATTGTGTACATTTATGATCGGGTAGGGATCACATGTATTTTTTATACCTGCAAGAGCGCTCACACTTGCTAGGAACTGGCATTACGATCTAGGTCGCCTTATTACCAGCTTGACAGCGAAATGGACCACCACTTCCCATCACTAGAGCCACAGGACGGCCTGGGAATAATAAGCTCTAGCACTGACACTGTTCAGCTAAACTGGCTGTGCCTGCGAGCCCAACTCGCCTTTCTCCAGGGCAAAACAAACGACCTCCTGTACAGCCACAAGGCGAGCAAGATGACGCAGGAGCAAAAGGCGACTGCCATTTCTCGCATCGAGGAGAAACTCACCGAGTGGTATAGGTCTATACCTGTTCAATTGCAGAGTGCAGAGGGCATAAAGCCGCGGCTGTCTCCGATGGCGACGCAGCTGATGGTGAACATGTTTTACCGGCATTTTGAGTGTCTGATCCAGATCCGGTCGATTTTCTCGTTTGATGAAGAGTGGATTGCCAGGGTGAACCGCTATCTTTCGCCTGCTGTGATTGAAATCAAGGACGATGAGCCGGACGGCGAGATGATGCGGTGTGGGTTGGCGCCTTTACCGCCTGGTTGGACCGAGTGTGTGCACCACGGTCGACTCTGTTTGGAGTTGTTTACGATGAGACGGCAGACAGAGTACACTATCTGGTAAGACTATGCCCTCACTCAGCTATCTTGTACTCACCAAATAGGCTTCATACCTGCGGATCATACTCGTGCCTGATCTTACTGATCGTCAACATGATTGAGTTTCCAGAAAGTGACCAGGTCATGGAGGACCGGCAGCTGATAAACGGCTGTCGTGGGTTGTTTGAGGACATGGCCATTCAGCTACCCAAGAATCCGTTCGCGACTTTGTTGAACGTGGCCAGGCAGCTGGATCGACGAGCAGAGGGGCAGGTCAGCCGTGCGATGCAGATGCAACAGGGGAGGGTAGAGGATGCATCGTTGAGCCCTTCCACTGCGTTTTCGATCTTGGATGAACTGGGCTTGTGATAACTAGGTGATTCTGGAGTTTGGGAGTGCTTATCTAGTTTAAGTGAGATTATCATTGAACATATGCGTTCGGTAACAGAGCAGAGCGTATGTTGTGCCGGTGTTGGATGGAACAGAAACGTTTTTAAGAGACCTCACCTAAATGGGACTAAAAACTAGCCTGAAGGGCTACGTCTATTGGAAAGATTCTTATGATGACTCGTCTACTACGTACTACTTTTAATTTCGCAACGGCTACTTAAGAGTAAGCTCACTACACATGACCCGTGGTCGGAGTCCCTGGAATTCCACGGAACTCCGCGCCTTGCTGGAACTCCGCGCTCCAGGCCGTCCAACGACGGCAGTGTATACAAGATGATTAATAAAAAAAACCTAGAGCAATGTCCCTTTGGCATCGCGCTTGTTATAACACTGGGCTGTCCCTCGATTCCCGGGCCCTGGGCATGTTCATCAAGGAGCAATTAAAGCCAGCCCCTTGGGAACGAGACTCAAGGTCTGATTCTATACATCAAATTTGATGAGAATATCTGGCCCAACATGACTGGCACCGTCATCATTACCGGTGCCAACGGCTCCTTGGGCCTGGGCTTTGTCGAGCATCTCCTATCAACCCACCCATCCTACACCCTCCTCGCCACCGTCCGCAACCCATCCCAAGCATCAGACGCCAACACGGCCAAGCTCGCAAAAATCATCAAGTCGAAAAATACCACCCGCGCCCACATCGAAGCCCTCGACCTCGCGTCCCTCGCCAACGTCCGCTCCTTCGCCGAGACAACCGCCAAGCGCATCGCCAGCAGCGAGCTACCGCCCATCTCGGCCATTGTCTGTAATGCCATGTCGTGGTCATTGTCCGAACAGCTGTCCACACCGGACGGCCTCGAGAGAACATTCCAGGTTACCCACCTGTCCCATTACCTGCTTGTCCTCAAGCTTCTTGGGTCGATGGCACCCGATGGGAGGATTGTGCTTTTTGGTTCGACAGCACATTACACCGACAAGCCCAACCCGCTGTCGAAGCTTATCGCCGAGTTTCCAGACGATGTTGTTCTGCTTGTGAAGCCTACTCCGGATGAGCCTGGGCAGGAGCATGATCGCGGGTTTCAGAGATATGGAACTGCTAAGCTTGCGAATGTCATGTTTATGCACGATCTGAACGCGAAGCTGGGGAAGGTAAGGCGTCAATTATGTGCTCTATATTATTTCTGACACTTGCTAGGACCCAAATCTTTCTACCATCACAGCCACAGCGGTCGACCCCGGCGGTCTCGTCGACTCGCGCGCCCATACTGCCCAAAAAGCGGGCGTCAGAGCAGCCTTCACTGCTGTCACTTGGCTGCTCCCCCTACTCAAGCACGTGACGACCGAGGTGCGCCGATCTACCGACGCAGGCAAGGATTTGGTCGAGGTGAGCGTCGGCGACAGCTTCAAGGGCGTCAGAGGATACTATATTGGCCTTCATCGAGGAGACCCGACTCCTTCCAGCGAGGATGTTGAGAAGCGTAGGATTCTGTGGAAGGCCTGTTGGGAGTGGACGGGATTGAAGAGGGACGAGACTGTCTTGTCGGATGCGGCTCCGTGATGATCTGGCGATGGCGCAAGGTGCATGTCTCCTCGAGATGCCGGCAGGACCTGAACCAGTGACTACTCGTATGTTTAGGATACCTCTCTGTATAGATGAATTGCTGCTTGGTGAACCACGACCGAGATTTTCCGGGATACAGAGCTGTGGCAAGGTCTGAATGGAAATGTACCGTCCACGTTCCATCACCTGCAATGCAATACTCGGGACCGGAGCTGTCTCCCTGATGTCCCCATCTATTTTCCCTTGAACATGTTATGGCGGTGTAACTTGTGAATAATTGAGAATATGATGGATTTCGGGAGCACTTAGAAGTGACACCCGTGTCTTCTAGACCCTCATATTCAACATGTCATGTTTCTAAAAACCTATCAACTCCGAACTTACCCAAGTCCTTGAATGCGCCAATTCAAGCTTGTCTCGTTACCATTGTCTATCATGTCCCAGTACCAAAAAAAAGCTCCAAGGTTTGTGTACAAATGAGATGCGCTGGTGTTTAATACAACTAAGGACACTGTTAGCAGGATGTCAATGACGGCCGGATAGTTCACTTACCCAGTTGAGCAGCCACATCAAACCAAGTATGACTGCTATCCGGAAACGAGGGTCATTGGCTGCAGTCACCGCCTCCCTCAGAGCCTGATTGATGTGGTTCAGATGCTTGCCATCAAGCAGCGTGTATTGGCCCCATATAGGCTCAATAGTCTTGTCCTCCTCGTCATACGCTGTCTCTTGGGGCTTTTGCATCACTAGCTTGACAATGGCCCCAGAAGCTTCGGAGACCAATTTGCTGATCCATAGGAAGATGGGAACGATGATGACGAGGTCGCGCCAACGATCCGCGAACAGACTGCCGTCCCCTTTGAAGAATGGGAAAAGAAGAACACCCTTGGTGTCGCCGGCCATGTAGATGTGGTATTGTAGGATAAACGTCTCGAGGGAACATCGTCCAAGCCAGGCGGCAGCAGTGGAGTAGAAATTGCGAAAGGAGGTCGTGGCATTCCGAAGGGCGACGAAGGCGAGGACGGGAAGGACGGACACAAAGGGATGTACCATGGAGTAATCTTGTTTCTCATCCCAGAAGCTGACGCTGTAAACGGCGTATGCGAATAGGATGGCGACTGATGGGACGACGGCGTGCTTGTAGTTAGTGTACCAAGCACTCTTGCGCTCAACTCGCTGCTGCACAAGGCCAGCGAGCATGCCGACGTACACGATGAGGCCGTCTAACGAGACACGGAATTCCCACTCGTGAATATTCCAACTGATGCGAAACAAAGCACCGAGGACTATAAAGATCCATTCCATAAGCGGAGTGAATTGAAGAATGGCTGTGACAAGGGAGAGGGAAGCAAAGATCTTGCATAGGACGGCGTTGATATTGTCGTTATACTTGGAACCCAGAGCCATTGTGGCGTAGACAATGAGGAACCAAAAGCTGACGAGCGGCGCAAAGTAGTAGGACATGTAGTCGGTTGCCATGACATAGGGAAGGGCGCAGCTCAGGATATTGAGGCGAAGCAAGACCTGTGCAATGCGACAAAAGGAAAAGTCCTTCTTGGACAGGAAGAACACGGTGTGGCCGTATCCAGTCTGGAAGAGGTACGACGCCACGAGCAACCGGATGAATATGTAAACGGGAAGACTTCGAGAGGCGCCGGTCCAATGGTAGATGAGAATGGCAGCTTGCATCCATCCTTTCCATTCCTCGGTCTGATCTCGCGAGAGCACGCCGACGTCTTCTTTGATGGGTGCCGTGTCGGGAATAGCAACATGGGGTGTAGCACTCTTGCTCTTTCGAATTGTGGCGACAGCGATGATGACGCAGATCGTGATGAGAACGGAAAATTCTAGCGGGACAAACTCTTTCATGCCCTTGGAGAAGAGGTCGGTGCGGTCGGCAGCGTAACAGTAGAGTAGAGCAACGGCAAATATGCCAACTTTCATGTTCATCCACCGGCTGTGCGGAGTCTCGGCCGAGGTGACAATGTCGACGAGCTCGAAAGCAATGCAAGCTAGAGCGTAGAGAGTTGTGGAAACAAGAACAATGGCCTGGATGAATGACCGGGAGCCGTAATCGGTGCAGCAGGTTCGGTCGTAAGGGTAACCAACCAACTTGTCGAGCTTGGCGTTGCAACGAAGGTTGAGCAGAATATTGGCCTTGACTTCCGCAACCGAGTCAATGACGTGAAAGCCGGTCCCGTTACGATCGACCATGGCCTCGGGCTGATTATGCGACAGCTCGGGAAAAACTCGTAGGAGGCGGAGGTTGTGTTTCTTCTCTACTTTATAGAGGTACTCGTCTATGGCCTCGACCTCACCCTCCTGAATACCCTCGGCTGTCGTTCGATACTTGGGAAGGTCTTCGTAGAATGGCGGGGCAACAGGGGCGATGAACACTTCGTTTCCAACGCCATCGTCGGGGTCCATCGGGAGGGAGCCAAAGGCGGGTAGGTCTTCCAGGTGGAGCGTCTCAGTGATGTTCTCGAATGCGGCTTGGAAGAGTTTCTTTGACTCGTCCTCAAAATATTCAAGAGCGTACCAGCTCCCGGCACCGAGCATGATGAGGCCCGGACTCTTTTGCTCTTGTACCGGCACTGGGTGGTGCTTCTCTGTGGTGAAGAGCTCAAGCTGTTCAGTCAGGTTAGGGTTGAGCTCGCCAGTCTCGAACAAAGGGTCCCAGATATGTATCAGACGGATGCCATCGAAAGCCATATCGTAGCTTTCATGCTTGTCCACTTCAGTACGGGTTTCCACCGCTTTATCACGATCAAGCTATCAGTGCAGTTGGTCAGTTCCTCGACGACACGGCGAGGGAGCCAAGCCTTAAGGACAACTTACCAATCGCGCCATGGCCCAAAACACCTGGCGAGTCGTCGAGTCACCCGAAAAGAGCATGGGGCGATCTCCAAGACATTGATGGATGTCGTCGCGAGTATAGTGGTGCAGCATACAGCCATCGGGCTGCCAATTGGTGAATGGTTTCCTGTCGCCGTTGGCATCGGGGGCATGAAGCCAGCTGCCGTTCTGAACACCATTTCCAAGCAGTGCCTTGCATTTGTAAGGGTCGTTCTTGGGAGAAGTGTCATTTAGAATGACTGCAGCCAGAAGCAGGACCGAAAAGACAATAGGAAGAATCTTCAAGACGAGGGTCAGGTGACGAGATGATAGCAACATCTTAGCTCGGCAAGAGAGTGCCTTCTCTCGCGTGGATGAGGGTGAAAATGCGCAACAGAGATGATTCACAATGTTGAATCCGACCTGATCAAGGCATAGATTACGATATGGGCCTCACGATCATGGAGGTATCGGCGTTTGTTCAAGAAACCTGCGCTCTGGTCGGAAGGATATTGAGGAGAGCAAAGCTTGGAGGAAGCGAATGACACGAGGGCATTGAACTAAGAAAAAAAGAGAGAACGAATGAAGGAACGGAAGGCCAGAGGGCAACGTAAAGAGGTGGCTCAATGAGGGTAAAGGATGGAGGCGAACTGGACAAGATGGCGAGGCGTGCCTTGGTAGGAGGAGATGGAACGTGGTCATGTAGGTACCTTGGATGAGCGGAGATGCATCGGGCAAGGGCAGGGAGTATCTACACTAAATCTCAACACATTCACAGGAAGGAGCAGATCAGGGTCCAGTCCAGGGGCATGAGTTCGGCAGGGAGAGGCAGGGGAAATACCACTGCCCGTAGCTGCCATGTTTGTCAAGGTTGAT
>JABFFE010000147.1:0-60412 GCA_013623625.1 Fusarium setosum | reverse complement strand
GGCGGACGAGTTTCTGTGCAGCTCCAGATGTGCTGGAAAGTAGGGATGCAGGGGAATCACATTCTCAAGGCTCAGGGTTGGCGCGGACGGAGCCACCAAGAGAGCTGCCTCGTGAAGTTGGAGCCATGTGCGGTATCCTCTTTCGTATGAGCGCCTGTACGCATCGTCGTCTGGGCGTACGGCGTCTTCCATGTTTACTGGATATATTTGACTGCCAATAGTAGTTGTCTAGATCCTTGGACATATGGTGAAGCCAATTTTAGCAAGAGGATTGGAGTTGTTGCTTTGCCGGCAGTCTTGGGAATAAACCGTGAATCTTTAGGCAGGGCGGGTGAATCACGCTCCCGTTCAAGCCCCACCCAAGGCCCGTCCCCGATCCGGAGCCCCGTCTTAGAGTACAAGTTAAGAAGTATTTCCTAGTTTCCTTACCATCTATGCCAGCTTGATATCGCTAATTATTTTTGTCGGGTCTTCCAATCCAGTCCTGATGAGAACCCTCCCGTAGGTTTACTTGAACGATCATCGCCAATCGTCTAGGATCGCTCAGTGACCTACATTCCGACAGGCGGAAACGTACTCGTCTGCGTCTTTCCAGAGGGGATTTTTCTGGGCATGGCGCAGCCAATCCTCGCAGCGGGACTGAAGCCTTTGGTAGTGACTTTCGTCTGGTGTTGGTGATGAATATATGTATTGGTTGGGCATGTGAAGGGTACTCGCGACTTGATCGAAAAGCTCGCTGAACCTCATCGACCCGTTCTTCCCAGCCCATCCATCTAAAATAATATCCTCTATAATCTCGGCGTCTTTCGCAATCTTCCACTGCCCGCTCTCTAGCCTATGTCGAATCTCAACCGCTTCCGCATGTGGATGGACATTGGCGAATGGATCGACCCCTGATAGGATAAAAGGTCAAAATGATCTCTCGTAATGCCGTTTGCAAAGTCTGGATGTGAGCGTGAAATAGCAGATCCGAAGTCGAAAAGTTTCAGCCTATCGCTGATCTCATCGACGCCGAGATGACGGACGGCAAGATCGCCGTGGACGAAGCCAGTCTCCTCGAGCCAGCTGACTGCAGCGAGTAAGTCTAGTACCCAACGATACCGTTGAACATGTTTCGCTTTCGGCCATGCCTCTTGCAATGGTACAAGCCGTTCGAGAAGAAGGCTGTCTGGTTGGCTTGTTGTGAGCCTGCGAGCAAAGTTGGGGTGAGGAGACTCTTGCAATGCTTCGTAGACGACCGACTCATTCTCCATAGCCACGAAGCTCCTGAGTGACAGGTCCCAGCAATGTGTCTGATCAAGGTCTTGAGTGACCACATATTGAAAAGGAACTTTGAGGACGATATCTTTGTCGAGAGCGTAGACTACACCTTGGGATACGGCACCGAGGCATGCCTTGGGTAGGGTTTGAAAAGGCGAGATGATGTTCATGTTGAGAGCATTGGTAGATGATGATGTTGAGGGTAGAGGAAACCTGGGAAGCCTCGGAGACAAAAAGCGATATCATTTATGCAATAAGCCTAGCCAAGATTTGTCCCGTATACTGCATGGCCCCCTCCCCGGTCCCCCACTGGCTCTCAACTCACTCTGCTTGTGAGGTTAGCCGAAGAAGATAGTCCGAACTCAAGAACTTTCATCTTACTTTATTGCGACTTTCAGAAGCCTATCAGACATCCCCAAATCACTCCATCTTTAATTCAGCAAGCTCGAAATCGCAGTCGGGCATTTTCTTCTTTGACAATTAACAGAAGTACTGCAAGGCTCTTCTCGGCCTTGAAAGGACTCTAGTTATCCACGGTGAGCCTGAAAGCTATTTGGAGCCTTATCCTTTCTGGCCGCTAACAATCGCCATAAGGACCGATATTCCTTACTGTAGAGGCACTTCCGAAGGAAGAGGTTCAACATTGGCATGAGCAACACCATAACGTACTGTCAAAAATATAGCGGAACAGACAACTTGCTCTCCACAACTCTCATTAGTGTCTCGCTAAGCCGGTTCCGCCGGAGTAGCTTTAAGTCCCCCGCAAAATTCGCGCTTAGAATATCTTGGTACAGAAAATAGTGATGGACCTGACAAAAAGTGCAGGGTTGGGGAGACTGGCATTCAGTTGTGCGAATTCAAGCCTCTGAAGAACCAAATATTCCCTGTGGAACTCGCTACCCCGAACAGGCTGACTACGATATTCAGCAATAATCCTTGGCAAAGGCTTTGCACGGCCAAGCTGAGACCAGCACACATCCCTAGTCTTTGACACAGGCCTTTGTATGTTCTGGCTAGAGACTCTAGGCGATTTTAGTCTGGATTTGGTCATTTCAGAAACCTGGTTAAGAGCTGTATCAGAGGCCATCCAGCAATTACCTGAGGACTGAAGATAGGGTTGGGAGAGTTTCTATCCAGAGGCATAATGGAAAGTGACTGCAGGAATAAATATGTTAAGCTAATAGAAGCCGTCGCTACTCTTGATTATGAAGATGGGAACGGGATTGTGAGGATCGTGCTTGGTCATCTCCATAGTTGGGAAGCGCCGTGTATTTCCTTCTACTGGGTGACGTTACTTGTATTCCAACTTGAATACGGTCTCCTGTACCGCGAGATAAGTGCCTTCCGGCAACTCGACATTTTCTTTAGCAGTGACTGTAGACCTAAAAAATCCACCAACGTTTATACGATTGCCGCCGGCTTGCCACGACATTAGACGATCACGATTCGATGGCTTGAAGATCCCCTTGTCGATATCAATGAATTCGCCATTTGTAGTCTCGCCATTGTTCGGCAAGCTTGTAGTGTCGGCGGGAATGTCCGCATTCTCATTAGACTGTGCTTGGTCAGGGCTGAGGCGCAAGGTGGCCTGCTGAAACTCACTTGAGTCATCTGTGGCGTTTAACGGCGTTGAGGATATGCAGTGAGGTATAACAGTTGGAGAAGCAAAATATAGAGGGTTCTGTCGAGCTGATGTTGTGCAAAATGCCGAGAAAAGGTCGTGTCCGCAGATAACTGACCCCCATGTCGAGAAGCGGAATAATAGATTTCATGCAACGTGGTTCGCGGCCTCACTAGATTACTAATGGATTGGACTATTGGTAGAGTATGTCTGATGCAACTGGACTGCTAAGGAAATAGCGTAGCTATAAGGGCTACGGGGAGCCTTCACCTTGTACGCAAGCCATAAACTGTACGATGGAATGGGATGATCGGGTCAACCTAGATAACATATAATGATGATACACAAGAAAAGCGACTGTTGGGACGGGTCTCTACCGCTGGGCCTCGCGCAATCGCGACGAGCCGTGACGGTGCAAGTCCAGAAGCTCCCAAGCAAGCAAGGCTGCCTTCGCAGCGACGACTCCTTCGCGACCAATGACCAAGAGCTCGCATGACTTTGTTTGTGAAGAAGGGGCTAATATTTTTAGTAGGAATCGGTTTTCACATTTATCCATGCTATTGTTAATATGTATGTGGCTTCCATGTGTGCGCTGTCTAGGATTTCGTGCCCACGGCCGAGCATTTCCATCACGCTGTCGACGGAGACTTGCATCCACGCGACAACCTCAATCCAGTCGACGACGAGTACGATGGAATGACTAGAAGCCCTCGGCGGTACTACATGCGTACCGGAAAGTTTACTTCACCCTCCGTGACTTTCGTGGTTGAACCTGTACGCCGCTCGTGCTATTTGTGCAGCTCCAGACGAGACGTGAGCCTGGTGTGAGTTTGTCGCCAAAGGAACGGGTTGTATCCTTTGCCCAGAAGATGGCAGGCTTGCAAAAGTACGGCAAACAGCTGATTGAGATCAAGGAACGATATCGGACGATGCTAAAGGCCCCGACGATTGGACACGTTGATACTGGCGTCACTGAAAACAGACGTCGCGGGGATGCTCTGGCTGGCTCCCTCCCGCCAAGCAAGGGCCTAAATGCCGGATTGGTAGCCTAAGAGGACCGGTCGACGGTAAAACACAGTGATTGTGTAAGCAAGCATCATTGACCGCCAAACAAGCTCAAAGGCACCGGCTTTTGGCGGCGCTTTGATGCTGTTTGTGGTGGCAGATGGCGTCTCTAAAACGCGTCGTGGAGGCATTCGGCGAGGCAGGCAGCAAGGCAGATGAATTGTGAGCCAATCAAAGTCGGACAGATGACTCAGCCATGCGATTAGATTGGCGTAAACCATCTCAGGCAGAACACAGGCAAGCAAGGCAGCCATCAACATCAAACAGACAATCACCAATGCCCATAGATGCTTGTGAGAAGAATGAACAATCAACTGCGAGCAAAGAACGCCACGTGTGTCTTTGTCCACCTTGCAAGATTTTCCTGTCTATAAATCTCTTGCCTCCCCCAACCCACCCAGATTTTCTTCCGTCATCAAATCGAACCAGCGACACCAATACCCCGCTAACGCACCACCTCTCAGTACCACTTACTGACAGAAAGTGCCCAGCAAGATCGTTATCCACCTACCCGCAAACACCCATCGTCACCACTGCTCTTTTCATCAACTTTGCATCTTTGACATCACCCTATTCACCTTTGATGCCCGCTGTCTGTGATTCTGTGATTGGCTGAATTGCTTTTGCTGATTATAGGGAGCTCACATCTCTCAACACCACCCAGCTCGGTTCATTGACCAATACCATCTACCATCACCAACCACTCCAGCACTCAACATGGTCTTTGGCAATTTCCGACGGGCGGAATCGCCCATGGTCACATGTGGATGCTTTATTTTCGTTGAACATACCCGCAAGTACCTCCCCCAGGTCCAACTCAAGGCCCATACTACGATCCTCGCCACGACATCCCGTACAAATCTCACCCAGACCTTCGTCAATCCGGACAAGACCACCGCCATCGATGAACTGCGATACGTCTTTCCGCTTTACGATGGAGTCTCGGTTGTTGCCTTTACCTGCACAGTCGGCTCTCGCGTCATCAAGGGCGTGGTCAAGGAGCGGCAAAAGGCCAAGCAAGTATACGACGCTGCCAAGGAGCAGGGTCAAACTGCTGGCTTGCTGGAGCAGTCGCTTGAGGCTGCCGATGTCTTTACCACTACAATCGGAAATGTTCCCGCTGGCGAGAAGATCCAGGTCGACATCACTTACCTCGGCGAGCTTAAGCATGATGCCGAAGTCGATGGCGTCCGCTTCACCATTCCCACACAGATCGCTCCTCGATATGGCCAAGCCGAGAGCCTGTGGCAGGGCTCCAACGTCTTCCAGGAGGAGGGACTTGCCTTCACCATCGACGCAGAGATGCCCGACGGTTCCTCCATCAGGTCTATCCAGTCACCATCTCACCCTATCTCGGTCAATATTGGCACCACATCCACCACCACGTCTCAGGAGCCATCCCTCCGCAGGGCTTCTGCCACCCTTCAGCAAGTTGCCACTAATTTGAACACCGACTTTGTTGTTCAAGTTGTCGCAACAAACATCGGAGAGCCCTCTGCCCTCCTCGAGACTCATCCTACCATTCCCAATCAGCGCGCTATCATGACGACACTTGTTCCCAAGTTCAAGCTTCCCGCCGAAAAGCCTGAGATTGTCTTCGTTTGCGATCGTAGCGGAAGCATGGGTGGGACCATCCCGGACCTCATCACTGCCCTGGAGATCTTTCTCAAGTCGCTACCTGTTGGTGTCAAGTTCAACATTTGCAGCTTCGGTACTGGCTACAGCTTTCTCTGGGACAAGTCCCAGACCTACAGCCAAGAGACCCTTGATAAGGCTGTGCGCCATGTCAAGTCTTTCGCGGCAGACTTTGGTGGTACCCAGATGTATGAGCCCTTCGAGGCCACATTGGTGAAGCGATACAAGGACATGAACCTCGAAATCTTCCTGCTCACTGACGGCGAAATTTGGGACCAGGACCGCCTGTTCAGTCTCATCAATAAACATGTGATTGAGAGCAAGGGCGCAGTGAGAGTCTTCTCATTGGGCATTGGAGCGGGTGCGAGCACTTCCCTGGTCGAGGGTGTCGCCCGAGCCGGCAATGGCTTCGCTCAGACGGTTGGTAACAACGAGAAGATGGACAAGAAGGTCGTCCGTATGCTCAAGGGAGCTCTGTTCCCCCACATCACTGACTACTCCCTCGAGATCAAATACGAAAAGGCAGAGACGTCGACGGACGATGACGAGTTTGAGCTGGTGGAGAAGATCGCCGATGGTCTCAAGATCGATACCGAAGATGCTGATAAAAAGGCCAGCAAGGCCGACGCACCAAAGAAGACCATCTCTTTGTTTGACAGCTCTGTTGACGATGACGACGACACCAACATGCCAGATGCGCCCGACGTCGACTCCAAGTACGACCATCTTCCGGCCGTCCCCGTTCCTCGTTACCTCCAGACTCCAGCCGACATCCCTCCCTTGTTCCCCTTCAACCGCACTACCGTCTACCTATTGCTGTCCGACTCTACACCTACTCAGCAACCCAAGTCAGTCCTACTCAAGGGCACATCTCGTCATGGCCCCCTCGAGCTCGAGATCCCAATCACTACACTTGCCGAGAGAGACTCGGTCATTCACCGTCTTGCAGCACGCAAGGAGGTCAAGGAACTTGAGGAGGGTCGGGGTTGGCTGACTCGCGCCAAAGATTCTACAGGCAAGCTCCTCAAGAATAAGCATGAAGGTCACTTCTCAGATATTGTCGAGCGCGAGGCTGTCCGCTTGGGCGTTACATACCAGGTCGGCGGCAAGTGGTGTTCATTTGTGGCTGTCGAGGAAAATAACGATGGGGAAGGCAAAGAGAGGGAACTGCAAGATAGTTCCGGGTCCAAGACGGGCCAGATTGATCGCCTTCAGTCGAGCTCCAACCCAGGTGGCTTTACCCAGGCTCCCCACGGGTATGGCGGCCGGATGAGGATGCTTAGCATGGCCGCACGTCGATCGGCTGCTCCCCCTCCCCCTCCACCTGGAAGCTCATTTGGCGCACCCCAAAGTATGGGTCGTCCTCTTCCTCCTGGCTCCACCTCCTCTCAATTCGCAGTAGAACTGAGTCAGAGTTTGGTCAGCAGGAGCAGAACTGACACTCGTGCTTTAGATTCAGGGCCTGTCAAATCCGGAGGCCTGTTTGGAAGAGGGGGAGGCGGGCTCTTTGGAAATACAAGCAGCAGCACTAGTAGAAGTCTGTTTGGAAGCCCTCCCAAGTCTAGCCCCTTCGGATCATCCAGCAATGCCGGTTTTGGTAGTACTGGAGGGTCATCTACCAACCAAGGAGCGCCTAACACTGGTCCTGGCCTGTTTGGCAGCGCTTTGGGCGGCAGCCAAGCCAACACTGCTGTTAATGTTTTCGGTAGCCCTCAGGGAGCACCCACCAGCAGCAGCCTGTTCGGTGGCGCCGCATCCCCCTCCCCGCCTCCAATCGTGGACGCCCCGGCCTTGATACCTGTTCCTGTCGACGAAGCTCTATTGGAAAAGTACAGACGAGAGATGGATGAAGCAGCTTGCATGCCGCTTCCCGACGAACTTTCGGAAGATGATGACCTTGGTGGTGGTCCTACGTCTCAAAGTCTCCAAAAGAGTTCCCCATATTCTCCTGTAATCGACACTAGAAACGCTCTGCAGGTCCTCACAACCCTGCAAACGTTCTCTGGTAGCTGGTCCTGGAGCGCGGACCTTGAGCGTGTGCTGGGCGTCAGAACCGAGACTGTGTCAAACCTGGATCTGCCAGCTGGTGTGGCGGGACATGCTGAGAAGGACAGCATTCTTGCGACGGCATGTGCGGTTTTATTCTTCAAGAACAAGCTAAAGGGCGAGAAGGAGACGTGGGAGATGCTGGTAGAGAAGGCGGAGGGATGGTTGGAGGAGAAGATTGGCGAGGAGGGTGTCAAGGAACTGGAGGGTGTTCTGGGCAAGCTTTTCTAAGTGACCAAGATGGGGAAATAAGTCCTTGGTTGATGTAAGTCGGGTAGTGAGAATGAATAGGAGTTAAGGACCCCAAATTGTCCGGGTTAGGCTTAGCATCAATAATAAAATATCATGTCAACAAACTCTATTCCATGTAAAGTGCTTAGTAAAACTGTCATGAGGCTATAGCCCAGTAAGACTGTCAGGTCTGTGTCGTCCAGCCTGAAAGGGGTACCTCTGAATAGCAACGCAATCATCAGACGATACAACTTGAATTTCGCGAGTGGAGGAGATGTCGCGGACGAGTTTGTTCCCCGAGAACTGTTTGAAAGTCGGGTAATAGCAATTGCTTGTTCATCGCAATTCTTGACAGGGAGTAGTGAGCCGGGTTGATTATTCCACAATTGTATTGCTCGCCAAAAACGCCTTTAGAATATCATTCTCCAAACTGTATATTGGTACACTAACTCCTAACAGAGTATAAAACCCAGACACTAATCAACATTGTTCCGTTGCACCGTTATCCCTGACCCGTTTTTACAATCTTGCCAAATGTGAATCAGTGCTAGAAAGCTTTTCCGGCCGGTTCCTTGCCTCAGTCCGCCAGCATCTTCTCAACCTTTCTTCCGACTGTCACGCTCCAAACGTCGACCTTCTTATGCCACAGGTTGGTGAGGTACATCGTTATGCTCAGCAGCACGACGTAACCGATGGCATAGCCTCCGGTCCGGCCGAAGTGGTCGAAGAGACGGGGCATGATCCAGAAGCCAATGCAGTGCAGGACCGGGCCGTGGACGAGATAGAGTGAGAAGCTGATTTTCCCCAGGTACTGTGCTGTTGGTCCTTCCAAAAGGCGAACTAGGAATGGGCTTCGTAGGATGCAATGGAGAAGCATGAGGGCTCCCATTGCCTGGTAGAACATCCAGCCTGATAAGGGGATGTAGTACTTGGGGACGAACCAGGAGAGCCAGACGAACCCTGGTGTGTATTCGGCGCCGGCGTCGGGGTATGAGAGGAAATACAGCGCCACAACGAACATGACCCATCGCCCCACCGCTCCTCCAGGTGTTGATGGTTGACGAGCTTTGAAGGCACCGGGTGCTATTGTTCGATCACTAGGGTCGGATCGTCGAATATCCAATTCTGAAAGTAACGTGCCTCCCAGAAACGCGGCCATGTCCCACCGTCCGATCCACAGGCTATAGGCGGAGAAGAAACCCGCAAAACGTAGGCGCCACCTGGCTTTGATAGCTGCCGTACCAAGCAGGAAGATGTAGATGAACATGGATCCGCGGAGCTCCATCGGGATGGTGAATGTGTGGGGGTCATAGCGTGGATGGTAATGGCCAAAGTTGAACGGGTTCGCCCATTCTGCGTAGGCTCTGGTGAAGTTTTTGAGAGCGTAGGTCATGTTGTCGTGGATGAAGGGATGCTCCTCCCATGATCCGCCCATCTGCACCCAGGTCAGGTTAAGGGGGGCTGTGATGTTGGTATCGGTCTCAATGTCTAATCCGTAGCTGGGCGGCTTGTGATGGTCCTTGTCAAGCTGCAGGTAGGCACGCGGTGAAACCTTGTCCAGTGTCGTCGTGGTATCATTTGATGCGGTGGCGTTCTTGGCCAGCTCCGCTTCGACCTCATCTTCCAGCTTGTACAGCATCGAGGGGCCGTACGACCGCGATGTGGTGTTGAGACAGTACTTGTCAGTCAAGTCGGCGGTGACGTTTCCCAGGTACAATGGGCCTTGCAAACCCAGAAAATCTGCGACGCCTGCGTCGCCGACGACAGAAGTCCCGTTAAGACAGGGGCCGTCGATCAATTGGGCGATTGAAATAGTGGCATTGATGTAGACAGAGTCTGGGCCCTTGTAGATGGAGAATTCAGATCGGAAAGCCCCCATCTGGGCCAGCATGGCCACTATGAACATGCTGATGGTGGGAGGGATGTAGAGACGGAACACGCGCCTAAAGACTGCGGATGCAAGGCGCTGGTAAGCATCCTCCAGACGTCGCTCATGTATGGACCTCAGAATATGTCGACAGAGAACGTAGCCCGAGATTGCAAAGAAAATAGCGACCATTGGGCGCCCACGGTGCAGGAGACAGACGATTGGCAGCGATTGCCACCCCCAGTAGGGCTCCGGGGCGCGGGGCGGCAGTGCGCCGTAGCCCAGCATGATAACGGGCGTCCAGGGCCAGAAGAAGTGGTAGTTGAAGACGATGAGGCAGGCGATCCCGCGGAGCCCGTCGAGGCATTTGATCTTGTCCCGATTCTTTCTCGGGGCTGAAGCTGACGCCTTTTCATCATCGCGAACTGGTTGTTGCTGATGCTCCTCTGCGCGAGGGAGGAGGTCCGATTGGGATCCCTCGTGCGCCCGCGCGGACTTGTCCCGGGCGCTGGAGAGCATGGTGGGTTTGCGGGTTGCCTCGCTCGGGCGGTCGAGGGAATGTATCCGGGGTTGAGTGGTGGTGAGGTCGGATTAAGGAAGACGGGATGATGAAACAATGTGTCCCTTGAAGTGCGACGGGCGCCGGGCTTATGTCAGCGGTAGGAGGGGTTTGGTTGGCTGGCTGAGCTGCGGAGATATGAAAGACCGAAGTGTCAGGGTGTCAAAAAGGGCTGTCCACACCTTAGCCACTCCCGTGTTTTTGGCGGGTTCCCAAGGTGGGCTTCCCCGCGTATTTTTAGCGTTTCTGTCAACTCAAAAGAATCGACGTGTACCCTGTAGTCTACCACTTGGAAGATGCGTTTCTATATTGTTAATGTGCTTGCGCTGCAAACTTGGAGATGATTTCACACTGGTTTATCTTCCTCTATATAGAAATGCCACCCCGGTGATAATTCTACGTAGGCAACCATCGACATCATGCTCAAGGGTAATGAAGTCCCAACAAAAGTGTATTTTGGTTGTCAACCTGGTCTAGGGAAAATTAGACTAGGCAAGCCGGACCGTGTTGCCGATAAGGTCTCCTCTCTATCTACCTTGGAAGCAACGTTCACTTAACGGAAGGCGACCGACCCGGAATTGTTAATGAGCAAGATCAAGCAGCGGTTTGCGTAGATTATTGCGAGATCCATGTTAATGAATATCGGGTGTGCATGGTGTGCAGTTCCGACAAGAAAATGGAACTTTTGAGTTTCCCGACCAGGGCCAATAAATCTGTCATTGCCCCCGAAGCGCAAACTCGACTAAACTCAGATTATGCCTTTGGACCTTTGTTCGTAGGGTATGATGAAGCAGAAATCGCATTTGACTGCCAGTCCCGTCTCGGCTTTTTTTTGCCAGCATGTGTCAAAGCGCCGCTGTTGATCTAGGTTTGAGGCGGCAAGATCAAAGGAGAGAGCTCGTGTCATACTTCATAATGCATGTGATAGCAATCCTTAATACCCAATCCCCGACCATCATCATCCCGATCTCGGTTCACTCAGGCAGGCATGTGAGCTACTACGCTCTACGCTTAGCCGAGTTATGCTAGCGGATCTTGGCTAAGATTGGTATGGCCGATGGGGATTGTTTTCGAAGAGCAGAAGGGCGCGGGGGGTAGGTAGAATACTTGGCCTATTATCTGTTTTGCATAGGGCCACGACGGAGTTGCATTCGTTCTAGATCTAATAGGTGTCAAGATAGCCAACCGTGCGCGAAGTAAACGGGGAGTGCAATCTGTCGAGGCCAGACCAAGCCATGGACTGATACACCACCGCTTCTCCAAGTATATGACCCCGCTTACCCAAGCCACTGCTCTCTGTGATGGAATTCCAGCCAGCCACCATATTACACGTTGGAATTTCAGCTCACCACCCAAGGAGCCCAGACTATCGCCCTGTTCTCAGAGTTTCTCAAGCAACATAGTCTGACGGATATTGATATGCAGTTGGGTATATAAAGAGACCCTACACACTCCATGAGCACTTGGATATCTACCAGTCTTATCATCTCATCATCATCTTTTAAATCCTACTTTTGCCCTACTGAGCTGTATCCAAAATGGGTCGCATTCTTCCTCGATGGAGCAGCCCCGAGCCACTCCTTGAAGGTGCTTCCTTCACGTCTTCGCTCAAACCTGCCATATGCGAGTTCAATGGCCGGGCGTTTCTTGCTTGGCCAACGCAGCCGAGCTCGGGTAAGCCGGTATCGTCGAGTTTCAGCTTCACATCTCGGCTTCTATCTGATGATGGCTGGGATTTCCCAAAGGTCGCTGAGTTCGATGACCCCACGATGCACCAGACCTACACGTCTGCCATGGCCGAATTTAATAACGCCTTATATGCCTTTGTACCGTATGAGTCCACGGATTCATCAGGCTTGGCCATCTTCAAGTACAACGGAGACACATTTGTATACACCGGAGAGTGGAGCCGGACGTGGAATACGGATGTTGCAGCCGTTGTTTGCAATGGCCAGCTGCACGTGATGGGCCACAGACGGAATGATTTGATTTGGGCGTATTCGCTGTCAGATTTGAAGAACATTACCGGGCCAGCAGGCTTTTCAGCCAATATAGAGGTCGGCGAATCCACCTCGTCCAACCCTGCTCTGACTGTTCGTGGCGGCAAGGTTGTCGCACTGCTCTTGGCACATACGGACGGTCGGGGTGTTATAGAGACCATCCTCACGATGGGCGATAAACCGAAATGGGAGCGCGGCGTCGACATTGACGAGTCTGGCAACAGCGGTGTCAGTGCCATGAGCACCCCCGATGGCCAGCATACATGGATCTGTTTCAAGAAGCACAACGGCAGCAGCAATCTCATGTGCGAATATGTCGCAGGGAAAAACAAGTGGGCCGACAATTACTCCCTGGGAGACAGCAAACCCTTCAAGTGCTGGAATGAGGCGGCGATCCTCTGGTCTCACAACTGGGTTTATGCAGTGTGGAACACACACCTGACCGGGTCCCCCCTGTACTTCTCCCGCACCCCTTTGAAGCTGGACCCTAGGTTTACGAACCAGAAGACTCTTGGCACAGGCTATATCCCTGACAACCCGAGCCCAACAGACCCAAAGGTGAATATGAACAAGATGAACATGGTCCCGGTGCAGGACGCGCAATATGACATCTCCAACCCTAGATGGGTGCTCAACCAAGGGGGGATTAGCACCTGTGGTGCCAATGCTGTCGCAACCGCTTACCGCTACGAGCTCCGGCGCCAGAAAAAGCCGGACTTCATGCCGTCACGTCTGTATCTATACTACGTTGCACGACTTGGCCTACTCAAGCAGAATCTAGACAAGAGTGGTTCTTTTGAAACAGCTCCCTTCTACAACAGCCTGGCAAATAAGCCACCCACCGACGATTTGATATGCGATGGCGGCTCCAATATCCGCGAGGCCGTCAAGGTCCTCAGCTGCCTAGGAGCTGTTTCTGAGGATGGTTGGCTATATTCCTACGAGGTTGAAAAAGACCCTAAACAGTTACAGAGAGCTATTCCCGACTGTGACGCCGGAGATAAAAGGTTTAGGTCCCATAGCAACGCCAGCTACCCTCCCCAGAACGGATGCTTCCAGACTGCAAAGAAGCACTTTACCGTCAATTACGCGGTCGCCGAGGTAACTGAGAGCTGCTGGAAGCAGTGCATCAAGCTGGGATACCCGATCATCTTCGGATTCGCCACCTACGAGAAGTTTAATACTTGGTCTGGTAAAATGTCTCCTAAGCCGGAGGGCGCGGATGTCATCGCCCCCGTACCGGATGTTTCAAAGGAGAAGGCCGACGGAGGCCATGCCGTGCTTGCGGTCGGATGGAATGATAAAGTCCCGAACAAAGACGGGGGTACCACCGGTTGCTTCCTGGTGCAAAACTCGTGGGGTGAAAATTGGGGCAACGGAGGCTTTTTCTGGATGCCATATAAGTGGTTGACTACAAAGGGTCTCATCCACGAGGAGTTCCCTGTTACGTTGATGAATTCTCATGACTCTTGAGGTATTTGTAGGAATGGTCAGTTTGTATTGCTTGGGTAGGTAGTGTTTTAATCTAAATTGAAGTGTCGAAAAAACCACGGAGAGAGATGATCAAGACGAACTATCGGGGCTTAAAGAACACCACGATGATTTAGTCGCTTCCCACGTGTTGTATCAACTCAAGCTGGATGCATCCTGATATCTTCTTGATCTACTTGGGCTGCAGACTTGGAGATACTTCTATATTGGCTTATCTCCTTTATTTAAGATATGCCGCCTCTAATGATGATTCCACGTAGGCAGTTATCTACGGCATCCTGAAAAAGAGTATATCTTGGTTGTCAACCTGGGAAAAATTGACTACCTAGGGTAAGCCGGACCGAATCACTGACAGACAACGCCCGTGTAATGAGCGGACGTATATTTACCCGAAACTGCCGACGTAACCTCCAGGATCGCTTGCACCCACTCATGATTGATCAACCTTGAACTACCAAATTTATTTGGTATCCGAACAGCCATGGCCTTTAGGCTTACGTCGCAATTTTATTCTCCCATTCGGACGCTGTCGATACGGCTGCCCAGATCCTTCAACAGCTGCCGAGCATTCCACGACGGAAAGGCGGATTTCATTAGCTTGAACGCGGATGGATTTGAGCAACCACGCAAGCTTGACATCTTCATCGGAGACCCTCACGAAGCTTATGTTATAGTTGATACAGATGTTGGGTTTGCTATGAAATCAGGCATAGCTAAGCAGGCTGGGTTGTCTCTCGCTGCAGACCCCGACAAGGTCCCGTTGACCTTCTACCACGACACTCGACACTTTGCTCACGGTAAAGACTCTCCTGCTTGGACAGACATATGAACTAAATTAACGCTGTGACGTTTCAAGATGCGGTACCATACCCGCGCATCATCATCGAACAAGATCTGCCGCGTCAGAACGCAGGCAACACGAGTCCTGCAACTCTGTGGCTCTGGGGGGCTACGCACTCTATCACCTTGGATGGAACACCCGACCGTGAGTTCTGCTGGCCTTGAAGGAGTAAGCCATACTCATTTCACTGAATAGACAAATTCGAAGAGCTATCCCGAGAGAGCAACGAGAGGCTAGAGGGAGTGGCTGAGATCTTGAAGAAAACATGATCTGTGGAAAGCTATAAAATGTATGCACTGGAGATCAGAAGGGGGTTGAATGGGGTCAACGGCATCATGCACAATTTGGTATTATTGCTGCTATTTTGGAGAGGAATCAATGGTCCACTATTGTACACTACATACCTAGGACAACAGGGGGCAACACTGCCTTACGTCTTGTATAGTCATCTATCTGCCCCCCTGGCTAGTAAATAACCGACCCCTCACTCTAATTATCAAACTCCCTGCTCAAGTCGCCCAAGGGCTTAGCAACGCTCTTGTAGTAATCCCCTAGATCCTCCGACGTCCACCGGCCGCTGGCAACGAAGACGTGGGCATCGGAAAGCTCCTGGTTGAGCTCCGCATCGCTCTTGGCGGTCGATTTCACCTGCAGCTGGTGCCCGTTGATCTTGAGGAACATGTCTGCCGCGTAAAGAGCGGTGCGCTTGTTGCCGTCCTGGTAGGAGTGGTCGAGAATGATCTTTTCGGCGAGAACCCCGGCTAGCTGGAACAAATCCGTTTGCCCGTAATTTTCGTGGTTTATCGGCGAGTAGACTGCGGACTCGAGCATCGCTGGCTGGGTCGGTGATGATTTCGCGATCTGGCGCGCATAGAGCCTTTTCACCTGGGCGGCGGTGAGGAAACGGCGGGAGATGGCTGAAGACATGGAGCGGCGGTGGCAAGGTTGAAAAGGGGGAAACTAGCAGAAAGATGATATGTATTGGGGAAGTAAGTTGGTGTGTGGGTGTTGGTTGATGATGCCGTCTTATGCAGCTCATTCGATAGTGATTGAAAAGTTTCTCTGTTGACAAGGCTGGGCAAGTAAGCACTGGGACCAATCAACTGACTTGGGAGTTCAGGCAGCAACTGCACTCTGGTGGGGTTTCCTGGGGACTGGATCAACCGGCTTCACGCTCACATACTGAGTCCCAGACGCTTTCTCCATCTCATAGACAGGGATCTGGCCATAGAATAAACCGTGGAAAGTATACCGGGACACTAATTGTTGGTGAACTCGTCGGGCCATGTCCAAGATTGCTCTATCCAAGTCGGCGCCCGCAGCTCGAAATTGAAGGATTTTGGACTGATCAGCTCCCGCTGTGAGCGTGTAGCTGAAAGAACCCTGAGCGGCTACAGGCGTGACCGCTCCCCCGGCGAGTTGTGCAGCATACTCATCGCATTGTTGCCTCGTCACGTATGTGTGATCCACAAAGAATTGATTGATGGTATTTTCGGCCGAGTAGACGGCCAGATCCATGACAGAAGAGAAGAGCCCTGCAAAATCAAGGTTGAGAAGTACAAGTCGTTAGTAGCATAAAGTCTCGATATTTGGATGGCGAGATGAGATGGGATGGGACGAGGTGCTGAGGTTGCTGAGAGCTGACTGTGGTGTCGGCCCAACAATTTTCCTTTCCGGGCTCGATCTTGGGTCCGACATGTTGAAAGAGACCTGCTGCGCTCTCGCTCGGAGGTCGAGCCAAAAGTTGGTATCTGCTTCTTGTCCGTTCCCCATCAATCGATCGCCTTCTTTCTATTGCCACCCTAGCTCTGCCCCACGCAAATCCAAGGCATGGCTGTAACTGTAGACGATAATGATGGTGCTGATACTCATGACGACGGCGATTCCATCCTCTCCATCGACTCACTTCGCTTCCTTCCAGCCCAGGTTGGTGATACCGAAGAACTAGAGTTTTATCAAAAAGGAGGCTTCCACCCAGTCCATCTTGGCGATGTCTACGACGGTGGCCGTTATCGGATCGTCCACAAGCTTGGAGCCGGTGGGTTTTCCACCGTGTGGCTTGCTTATGACTCTTCACAATCTGGCTGGGTAGCTCTGAAAATCGTCGTTGCCGACAAGTCTTCTGCCGTTGAAGAAAAAGTAGCCATGTGTCGCTACACGGCTTCGGAGTGGGATAATGGCAGATTCATCACCTATATACGCTACTTTCATATCCAAGGCCCGAATGGTTGTCATCTATGCCTGGTTCTACCCTTCTTAGGCCCGTCATGCTACACCCTATCCCATTACCTCAAGAGCAGAATTCATCCCGGATTGGCGCGACGTGCCACCTTGCAAGCAGCCAAGGTGGTAGCAGATCTCCACTCCCGTGGGCTCTGTCATGGAGGTAACTGAGACTTTGCTCTGAACCTGATGTGTATTAATTCTCTCTAGACCTCACCCCAAGCAACATTGTTTTCCATGTCCGCAACCTCGACCATCTTGACGATCAAGGTATCTACAGCCTCTTTGGAGAGCCCAAGACCGGCCCACTGGAGACGTTTTCTGGCGAACCCCCCGGTCCAGAGGCTCCTCGGTATATTGTTGGCTACCTTGACTTTATGTCATGTGGGCAAGACATCCTACGTGATGATATCTGCTTGATTGACTTTGACCAAGCGTTTCTGACGTCTACACCGCCCGAAAAGGTGCTGGGGACACCAATCGGGTTTCTTGCACCCGAGGTAGCTGTTGGAAAAGCAGCAAGCCCGGCAAGCGACGTTTGGGCCCTAGGCTGCACCCTTCTACATATCAGATCAGGTTCTTCGCCATTTTCTACGCTCGATGTAGACTGCCCGGCAAATCTGATGGGATGTATTGTTCAATACATCGGGGACACCCCGGAGTCTTGGGAGGAACTGTTGTTTGACGACGATGGAATGCCGACAACTGACAACGCCCGGGGCAGTCCTTTGAGCAAATGGCTGACCGAAAAGCAATCGCTAAGAGAATGGATCAGTGGGATTTGGGATCAGCCGTCGAACCTCGAAGAGATTCAATCAGTCTCGCCGACAGTCGTCTATGATGAAAACAAGCCGTACCCGGAATGCTACAAAAACAGATTCTGGAAACCTGCAGCCATTAGGATTGAGGACACCTATCTCGGTGGATACTGTGACAAGGTTGATAGGATTATCGAGACGCTGCCCAAAATTCCAAAGTGTGAGGTGGACTTGTTATATGATTTACTCTCTAAGATTTTTGTTTATGAACCCAGCCAGCGGATGGATGCGAGGGATGTTCTGGACCACCCTTGGTTCCATATGGATGATGGGTTCAAGGAGTAGCTTGACCGGGAGGATGCGCAGGATGGATCTCACTTAGACTGGTTTCTTTCTCGCGCGGTTCCATCATAGCCCCCGATACCCTGCGACATTCCGTCACCTTGTGGTAATGTTGAGGATTTAAAATAGACTCCGGGATGAAAGTTGAGTTTTAGTGAGTAAATACAACAGTAGAGCAGTCAAGATGAATGACATCTCAACGCTTTCGAGTAACACCGTTTCGGAGATGCCAAAATAAGCTATCCCTGTCTGCGGGACTTCCATTTCAGGTACTAGCGCTCCGGAAATACTCATCTCGGTAAGTCCGCTACCTCATACTCTCGGTGGCACCGCGCTGGAGACGGTTAGTTCTGTGTTGTTTTATCGGAACTTCAGTCTAGAATTGGTGAAGCTCGTGGACTTGATGGTCGGACAACTAGAGATACCGAGTGGGCGTATTAAGTGGCTTCGGCAGACAGCTCACTGGCTTCCAACTCCCCAAGCAATTATAAAGCCGGAAGAAGGCCCCCTCGAAACTGAAGCAATGCTGCACAACCGACTGCTCCGGTCTTTCAAGGGTGACTGACACAACACAGCAACGCCATGATGAGACACCTTGCGAGCAGACCTACCGGGTCGAAATGCCTCGAATGCCCGGCTTTTCTTGCCGGCAAATGCTCAGGAAACATGGCCACTATGCCAGCCAGACGGAGGTTGGCAACTGAAGCGGTGCCTCTGACCCGAAAGGATAAAAAGGAGGGTGACATATCGTCCGTTTTTACATCCTTTTCTGGCCGGAAAGCCGAACCACTGGATGAACGATTTCGGCAGCTCAAGAGGAACCTCACTGTTGGATTTGAGGAGCAGATTCAGAAATCGTGGGACGACCTGGTCGAGGTTCTCAAGGTCCGAACTGAAGAAGTTGCTACAAAGCGGGAATCTGTATGTGTTGCTTGGATTTTCGTCTTTGTTGCAGGGCGTGGTGCTAATCAAGCATATCAGATCATCCCCCAGGTCAAATTCTCAGACATCCAAGATAGTACCGTACCTCCGGCTACCATCGCCGCTATTCGACGAACTGGTGTTGCTGTCATCCGGGGCGTCATGCCGAAGGATGAGACGGAAAAGCTTCTTACCGACGTCCGCCAGTATTTCTCTGTGCATCCATTCAAGGGCTTCCCATCCGATGCAGACGAAAAGGTGAGTGCCGGCTGTTTATCCTCTGCCAAGCTCGGTTCTAACTTGGATCAGGTTGTGTACGAGTCATATTGGAGTCCATCCCAGGTCAAGGCGAGGTCGCATCCGAACATGCTGGCCACGCAGTCGTGGATGAATCAGTTTTACACTGCTGATGCTGACCAGAAGAGTGGGCGACCCTGCTGCAAAACCAGTTTTTTTTTTTTTAACTCAAACTGACTTGACTGTGATAGTTGATCTTACAACACCACTATCTTACTGCGACCGAGTGCAAATTCGCCCCCCTGGCGATAAACAATTCGCGCTCTCGCCACATGTGGATGGTGGGGGCGTCGAGAGGTGGGAGGACAAAGCCTACAATCACGTTTATCGCAAGATATTTCATGGAAAGGTAAGAGGAAGAAGCACTTACGTGGGGGAGGTCACAGCTAAACTTGTAAAGTGGCGAGAGTACAACCCGTGGGACCTGACCGGTCGGCTTGATGCCAATATGAACATGTATGATGGACCGGGAGGGTGTTCCGTGTTCCGAACATTTCAAGGCTGGCTTGGCTTATCTCGTCATGGCCCTAATGAAGGTGAGTCGGTGAAGTGTGTACGTATCAGACTGTCGCTGATTAGATCAGGGACTCTTGTTGTTCATCCTATCCTACAGCCGTCGACTGCTTACTGGATGCTCCGCCCATTTTTCAAACCTACCCAGAAGGGCTCGCTGGATGGGTGGAAGTTCTCGCTCGACGATGACGACGGCAACATCTTTCTTCACGGGGCAAATCCCGGAACTGCCCAGGAGCACAACCCTGATCATCATCCTCATTTGTTGCTGAGTGAGACTATGATACCGTACCCCACCGTCGACCCGGGTGATACTGGTGAGTACTATTCATCAAACAAAAGCAGGGATCCTGCTAATGCCTTGTAGTGTTCTGGAGCGCCGACACCATTCACGGCACAGAGAGTGAGAACACAGGGAAGAATGACGCCTGCGTTTTCTATATCCCATCGGTTCCTTTGACTCCCAGCAATGCGGTAAGACTTGGACACTTGATTCATACCAAATGAGGTTTCTGACTAGCTATTTGCAGCAATATGTCGCGCAGCAGCGGGACGCATTTCTGAAGGGAGTCCCTCCGCCTGATTTCCCTGGAGGATCTGGAGAATCTGAATTTGCTGACAGAGCAACTACGAAGGATATTCTTAGCGACTCTGGCAGGCTCGCCATGGGCTTGAGACCTTTGGAAATGACGGGATCGAGTGACAGGCAGGAGGGGCTTGTGCGTGAGGTGAACAAGATTCTAGGATACTAGGATGGCATTGGGTAGAGAAAAGAGTTCTGTGCTTCATGCGCCTTGACAACTCCACCCATTCAAGTCCACCAGTCATAGTGGCATGCTGCCGTTCACAAAAGGCCACACCCTCGACCAGAACCACGAGTCTGTGGCAAACTAGTGGCCGACCAGGACGCACTCACCAGTTTCGGCTTGCATAGCGATGGACCCGAAACGGGTGCTTGTTTCCGTCTCGCGTAGAAGTCCCCATTAGGCCAAGGCGTAGGCTTCCAGCGAGGAACTAGTTACTATTGCACTTGAGCTTATGCAGGAGAAGCACCTGGTTTCACGCGATACGCAAAACGATACTTGTGCGGTCAGGTTTCTGGCAACGGAGAGGTGGGATATGCGTACATATATCGTCTTCGACATCTTTCACGAGACCTACGATCCTAACAAGGCGCATCTTCCAGCTGAAAACGATCTGCCCGTCACCTCAGTCTTCATTGGCCAGAAGGAAAGCGCAAGTGTCGCCGGTAGGCCCGTGGCGAACAAGGTCAACAGCGATATCAGAGCTCTTCATAACGCGACTGGCCCGGGCAGCAGGCCGCCGTTCTTTGTCGACCACGCTGACGGCAAAGTCCCGTTCTACCCTAACCCACGTACTTCTTACGCACCGAATATCACACCATGACGGCCAGAGCAACATTATATCTTGTTTCGCGGTCCAATTGCAGCACCTATGGGGTGGCGGGAACCTGAATGCCACCCAATTCCTACTACCGGGCCGGGCCGCGTGCTAGGCAGGCGTTTGCAAGATTCGAAAGCAGGTCTTTCAGAGGAGATTATACGAATGTCCCCGACGGCAACTCTCAGGGGCAGAACTGCCGCATGAATCCTATCTAGGCGATGCATTCCTAGCAAGTCAGGGGGGAGGGCCTCGAAGCTGGCCCGAGATTGCACGAACTCAAAGTTGTTTTCACCAGAGCGGTAACAAGGGCCAGTGTCAGTCGATCATGACTGTACCACTTGGACGGATTTTATGAGTATAACTCATTCGATAAGCAACAGACAATCGGGGTTCCAATCTCGATCTTTGGTACGACTTATTGGTAGACCGCAAAGGTTACAGCATGCTTCAAATTCTCAATCAAAATCCGAACCCCAAGGACCACTTCGAGAGAAAGGCTTCCAGTCAATCGCCGGGCCCGATCGTCGTATCTTTAGAGAGCGCTTAGCAGCCGGGTCCGTGACGAAGAATACCAGTGACACCGTGCTCCAGTGCGTTCGAGAAGAGCGGGCCGAGCAGCGTTATGGGGGGGGAATGGTTGAAGGACTTTGCTGGGCCCAAGTAGAGTCACAGAAAGGTGGCAGACTGTCATACAGAAAAGACGAGGCCGATGTTTCTCGTGCCTGGAGGGTGATGATTTGAGTGTTGTGCTCGTGTCTATAGTACTCTCTTGTCGGGTCAAAGGGACGGCTTGTTGGACAGAAGGCATGGAATGATTGTACAGGGGCCACTTGGGGATAGTAGAGTGCTTTGTATACATTCTCGTGCAAGTCAGGGCAATTTGGCAACATGGTTGAAGCAATACGAGACACGTCGGAGGTTGACGCTGACTAGAAAATGGCTTAATGAAACACGGGACCTCAAAACAATTTCACAGGTGAGGTAAACTAGAAAGCAGTCCAGCAGATCCATTCCAGCTGTGCCGCGGCAATGTGCCTTTCCTCGGCGTTCCCATCGAACAGATGTGATCCAGAATCCTCTTCACAGCCACCTGGGTGGCAACTATGGACGGGATTATTAACTAGGGGTGTGCACATGAAGCCTGGAACGACACGGTTGTACTGGATGTTGTCCTTGGTATCCATAACGTCGACTGCGTTTGTGAACCGGATGACAGCGGCTTCGGCGGATACATATGTGACCTGCTTGCCCATGTAACGTAGTGCTAGAGCCTTACCTTTGCAGGAACAACGATGGTGAGAATGGTACTTGGGAATGCGCATGTACCCAAGGAGACTGACACCTGTAAAAATTGACAAGACGGCGGTTTCGGTCGAGATTGACCGTTCCGCGTGCGGGAATAAGCATCGGCTCAACTGCCGGGTTTACGGCCGAAAGCCGACGCCAAGTTGCGGAGAAGCACGCCATAGTAGTTGAACACTCTACTCTGGTGATACATGGATGATTACCATCCAGTTAGATACACTCTACACTTGATTTCGGAAGTTGACAGAGGACACCAAACACAATGTCAACTCAGTTATTCCAACTATCGCCGCCTGGCCTCCACGAGCTGGCCGACAAGCTCAAAGCCCCTCTCGTCGCCAACTTTGAGCATGCGTCAATCAGTGTCGTCGAGTGCCCGGATCTGCGAGAAGCCCCCTTTCATCTAGCCACTCAAGGTCTCTCAGGCGATGAGAAGATTGCCGACGTTGGAGGCCAGCCGAACCTCTTTCCCCGTCCTCGACTCGACACCATCTGGTCCATGCCCGAGCTCGCCAAAGCCATGGAAATGAGCCCTGAGAGGGGAAGTCTGATCGGTGCAGGAGCCGGTCCGTTTCATATCATTGGCCAGAACTGCGAGCTTGCACCGAATATCAGCTGGCAAGGAGGCCTTGACAATGTCACCAACGGCTCACGTCTTGCCCAGATCCGCCGTGATACCGGCAGTGTCAGCGTCGAGAAAAGCCCTTCTTTGGACTGCGCCCTCATGATCAACCTTTACGGTTCATCGGGTGATCCAGGCCCAGTGCTCAAAATCACCGCACGCAAGCGAAAGGGCCCCGAGAAGAGCTTTACAGAATGCATCCGAAAAGCACTCCACGCTGCGTACGGTGACTCTCGTACAGTCAGCCTCGGAGGAGCCTTTGTAGTCAAGTCAGGTAGAGCACGCTATCATGTTATGCCCGACTTTCCTTCGGAGGAGGAACTGCCGTTCAAGGACCGCGCGCAGGTCAACGACTGGCTGACTTTCCACGACTTTGACGGCCCTATCGTGTGCTTGTCTGTGCTGCACTCGGCAGATCCGGATGGTGCGATGGGATTGAGGATCGAGCATACTCATGCCTTCTCTCCCTTGGGCAAGAATGCCGGCGGACATTATCATTACGATGTCGAGGGGGGTGGTGAGGAAGTTGAGTATGAGGGGTATTTCAACACGGCAAAGGTGATATATCGAGTAGACAGGCCGGTGGTGGCTTGAGATGTACACTTGCGCAATTAGGGCTACGAGTACTGCGTTCTCAATGCTGACTGCATTTGATATCTTGATGTGGTGATGTTCATAAGGGAACTTGATGGAGTGGCGGTTTGTTGAGTCCGGCCGGTGGAATAATGAATGCTCGGAACTCACCACGGTATAAGAGTATATACCCAGATCACCACTATTCTTATGATAAGACGTTTCATAACATCAGGATTCCTCGATTGGCTTCTCATCACTGTATCAACCAGGAATCCCCCCCTCCGGCCAGTCGATGTGTTCCCTCAACTGCTGCCCCTGGACCACCAACGGCTCAGACGACATCTGGACAAAAAAGGCACGTGCAGTAATCGTAGGATGGGGATTTCTCCAAGCGTGCTCGGTTCCTCGCTGAATGACGAGATCCCCATGCTTAAGTAGCCTAGACTCCCCCGAATCCAGCATGAGCTCCAGCTCACCAGAAACCAATACCACAAAGCCAGGAGATACGGCACGGTGCCATATGGCTGGTGCGCTGAGTAGAAAGTCAACAAATCTTACGACTGGGATTCCCTCAGAACATAAGCTTGGTAATCGTGGTGGTTCCTTGGCTACTTTGAGGTCGGCGCCGTTGCTCATTTAGATAGGTTGTTGCGGTACGATGAAGGAATTGTAGAGGAGGATTCCCGAGAGTGCCAAGGAAGAGACACTCTCGTCGAACGCAATGCTAAAGATGGATTTGCCTTCAGCGTTGTGGTCTGTGATATATTGCTTGGGCTTGCCCAGGTCAGAGACTCTGGTTTCGTAGGTTTCGTGTTTTTCCATGGTTGAGTTTGGAAAGCTTGGAGAGGCAGACCCTGTATATTCTGTAAAATAAGCTTTCCATGGTTATATCACATGTCTCAGACGGACTTTTTCTTTGCCGCAATGACTCGACGCGCCGCACTTCAATATCCACGCAATGGGGCCTTTGTGTCACTCAGAGTAGGTCAGCTTCTCGGCATACCCAAGTAGCCACGATTCATAGCTATAGCCTCGGCGGGAAAACTACAAGTGTTCAAGTTTATGGCCCGCAAATATCACTCGGCCGGACCCCGTGCGGCTCCGGCGGTTGGCCAGAGGGACGTCCTTATTAGCCCCTGATAAACCAGTTTCAGATTTATCCCAACAACTACCCATATCATGTGTTTTCACCCTGGACGAGGCTATCGAGTGATCTTGCTCTTTGCCGAAATCATGAGGTTGACCGTTTCCTCTCATCCTTGTGAGGGTGGCAGAGTTGTGACACCAACCAACCAATGAGGTTGACCGTGTGACGAGTAGGATGGGTCCATGGCCAAAGATCCGGTCCGAGACAAGCAGGGGATCAAAATCTGAAACAGTCAACAGTAAAATGGATCAATTGTGGGGGATGTTTGGAGTTTAATCTGTCTTGTCTTTTCCGTAGGAGTTGCGTAGGGCAGAATCGGTTCATCGGAAGTGGGGGAGATCCTTGACTGCTTTGAGGATCCAACTGTAGAGTAGACGCCATCAGCTTGTCCCAAGAAGCTACGAAAGGATGTCCATAAACAAGCACTATGAAAATCAACACGAATAGAATGTGGCGATAGTTCGCGTTCGGCAAAGCCCCTTGATGCTCGGAGTCTTCACAAGGCTCCCCCAACTGCACAACACAGGCGAAAGTAAACACTCACTTGACTCCTTTCCGAATGAAGTAGGCAATTCTGCAGGTGAGTACCAGGGTCTCATGTCAAGCATGAATGTGGGGTTGACCAGCATGTCAGCCATATCGCGTGAGCACTTGTGGAAGGGTGAGAACAACCTTATCATCAAAGGCAACCAATCACATCTCACGCATCTGCGCGTAGTTCCACAAGGATTCCGTGAGGGAAGCTCAGATGCTTGGGCAACAAGATACAGCTCCCGGAGACTGGCTGATCTCGAGCCAAGCGCGATGGGAGAGTTGCAACAAGGGATCGAAACCAGTGCAGGTCACACGGAGTGACTCGAGGTTGAGAGGCTATGTTGGTGAACAAGACCAAGGCTAGGAGATGAGAAACATGGTGCTACAGAACAAAGGCCTTTCATGCTCCAGGAAAGAAAAAGTTGATCAAGCCAAGCTCTTCATCGCATCGCAAGGCCACACTCTTCAGCCTGCTCATCATCATGAAGACTCTTAAGCTTGTTGTCCTGGCCTCCAGCGCTCTGGCGCTGGCTGTGCCCAAAGACGCCATTCCTGCTCGGCTGATCAAGCGCCTTGACGTCGACCAACCCGACAATCCTCGTCTTGGAGTCGACACATGCTTCAGGATCGAAAAGGTCAAGGAGGGCGAGGTGTATAACACTCTTCATTCTTAAAGAAACGTGTACCGAATGGTTATGACTCGGGAATACCACGAGAGCCCTCCCAAGACGCCTCCCAATGAAGAGGGTGGTTGTTCGACCTCTCCCAGCGAGGAAGACAATTTCGTAAGTCAGAATAACAGCTAATTTTATCAAGATACGGGATTAACGGAAAAAGGGTGAACCCTACTGTGAAATGTGCCTCTAATGGGGCTGGGGCAAGGAAGCCCCCTTTGACACTGCCCGCTGCGGCCCCGGTGCGTGCACCCGGAAGACCGTATGCAGGCCAAGGTTTCCAAGTCAATCAATCTATTGGGGCCTTCAGAATGGCCATGGAGCCTTTAATGCGGGCGCGCCATTCTCTTACAGCGAGTCCAAGATGACGATTGGCGGTGTTGTCCGTGACAAGCCTGCTGAGCTTGAGCAAGAGGGTGGTTACTGGGCATTTATGCCGCATACCATCACGTAAGTGCTACTCGAATGCTTCAGAGACAAATCGGGGCCTGGAAGGGATATGATTCTTGCGGTATCAGTGCCAAGGGTGAGCGCAAGGACAACGCTTTCGCCGGCAGCAAGTGCGAAAACGTCGAAAAGGAGGGGTGCCACACTACCGTTTCTCGAGACCTCGCAGGGCAACCCGTCCAGCTTCGCGGTCTTTATTGCCACCGAATGCGCCGACCCGTACTAGAGGATACCCTTCTACAAGCAGGATAAAATCTATCTGAGGGCAGGTATTTCCTACGATCACCGTGTCTTTGAGGACTACCACCTTGCTTGGCCAATTTGGAGGGTGAGTCTCAGGGTACCTCTGAAAGATTTGAGCAGAACTGCCAGCATGGCGTGTGACCTCCCAACAAGTCCAACACCGACCTGGAGGGTCGCCAGCCCTGACAGGCAAGAAGAGGGGGCAAGGGGAGGGGGCGGCTTCAATCCCTCCGTGTGGGCTCCCGTATCAGAACCCCATTACATCACCCCCTCAAGGCTCGCAGTAGGCGGTCAAGAATGCCGAAACGAAAGCAAACTACCTAGATTCCAGGCAGCCATTGCCTCTCGTATTCTTGTTACATAGCAATTTCAGCGGTGTGGTGGCCACGTAGCCTGACTTTGCGGCCGCCGGTAGCTTGCAGGCTCGGGAGGCTCATCGTTTTGAAGACCAACCAGGTTTTCAGGACGCCACAAACAGAATCACACCTGTCGGCACAGGTCCGCCCAGCCAGGTACAGTGTGTGCCTTGGCTGGAAGTGACACAGGAACCGCGCCCGGTCGAAGAACGAACCAACCAATCTTCAGCCTGGCAGGCGTGGGCTTTCCCCTTAATGATGGACTCTGACACAGGCATCCAATCTAAGTCGATGTCACACACGGGATCATCTAACCACACGCCAGGGTAATATTCAAGAATGTCTCAAACACTGTACGCCCAGCTCATTCAGATCGATGGCCAGCACTTGACCGGGACTGCCACCCACCCATGTTGGTTGCCCTCTCCAGCCCTCCTCCTTTTTTTTTCCCACTGCCCCCAACTTTTTGTCTCTCTCCTGTTCAAGTTCACCAAAAAAAAAAACCCCTTTACACCTACGCTTTACCATCACGCACATACCAACACACGCTCCTGAGGCAGGGTCCTTGGCTAGCACCTCGCACGTCGTTCAGGCCACGGTATAGGCATTTACTGACACTACCAACACAATGTCGGGCCTGGAGACTGTTGGATCCATCATCGCCTTGATTCAGATGAGTACCGCCACCTACAATGTCATCCAGCGATACAGAGACCTTCCCGAGACCTTCAAAGAAGTGAGCCTCCGACTTCCAGTTGCGCAAGATATCCTCTCCTTGCTCAAGGCAGAGCTGGAAGCCAAAGGTGACCAAATCCCCGCCGATTCGCTCCAGAGAATCTTGGGTCTTCTGAAGGGCTGTGAGGGCAACGCCGACAAACTGTCAAAGATCTTCATCAAGGTCGGAGGATGGGAGGGAGAGCCAATCAAGTCACATTATCAGCGACTCTGGATGGCTTGGGGAGGGAAGAAGGCGAAGGTGGAATCCCTGATGGGTTCCATCTTGGGTGACCTGCATACCCTGGCCAACCATCCTCTGTTCAAGGTCGCGACCGGCGACCATTTGGCGGACCTCAAGAAAGCCGTCGAGGACATGAAGAGCTTGGAGCAGGAAGAGGATTCCGACGAGACGACCATCAACCAAGTCAACGAAAAGGGAAACAACAACATCCTCTATGGATCTTCCCGATACACCGAGAGTGGCGACATCGTTGGTGGGGACAAGTTTGTTGGTATGGACACACGCCCTGAGAAGGCCAAGTATTTGGACCGTGGGGATGATGGCGCGAGAGAGTGAGGCTGATGGATGGGCAGGTCCTCAATATCATTTGCATGTGTCTTCAGGTAGCATATCAAGTTCGTGTTTACTGCCCGCGTTAGTACGTTGAGAATATTGACCAAGTTACTTGCCCCACAGACCCTGATCCGCTCCAGGAGTGCTTGCGGTTGCTATATTTTCCGTTGATGGACGCCCGGTCCAAGGAGATTGATCTTAACGCTGAAGGAACATGCGAGTGGTTCTTTGAACACAGCCAATACATCGACTGGACCGAGGCTAATAGAGAGTTGCTCTGGATTAAGGGGAAGCCCGGCTCTGGAAAGTCAACCCTGTTACGATATATCCTCGACAATCTCAGGAGCTCCCACCACACCGAGGTTAACACCTTGGTTCTGTCATTTTTCTTCCATGGCCGTGGTTCAGAGCTCCAAAAGACCCCGACCGGCCTCTTTCGTTCACTCCTGCGTCAGCTCCTGCGCCGGATCTCCAACTTGCTCTTGGATTCGTTCTCGGACGACATCTCAATGCTGAACTCAGAGCTCGAAGACGGTTGTAAAGAAGATACTGACTCCGCTGAAAAGCAAGGCAAAAGGCTGCTGTCATATTTACAGATATTTCTCACGAAGGCTCTGGATAGTATGCCAGTTATCTTGCTTGTCGACGCGCTGGATGAGTGTGGGGAGACACATGCGACAGAAATGGTCACGGTATTTAGGCGCCTATTGGAACTACCGGGTCCCAAGTCCAAGTTCCATATCTGCTTTTCTTGTCGACATTACCCAGTGCTAAGCGTCGGCTGTCAGTTCGAAATACGACTCGATGAGGAGAACAAAACAGATATCTCGACCTACGTGCAGGGCCGACTTTCCGGGTCCCGAATGACTAACAAGTCAACGATCTCCGACCTCATTACGGAACGTGCCTCGGGCATTTTCATGTGGGCTCGCCTTGTCGTTGATCGATGTCTAAAGCTCGAGTGTGCAGGAGAAGGACTGCATGAGATCACACAGGCCGTCAACACCACACCCGCAGACCTGTTTGTACTCTACCGTGGACTCGTCCAGGGCATGGAGAACCCGAGAGAATCCTTGAGATTACTCAGATGGATCTGCTTTGCCGCGATGCCGCTGTCACTCCACGAGTTATATTGGGCCTTGACTCTCGACGATGTTGGGGCCCCTTACCCCAGAACATGGAAACCAGCCGAACATGACGGCGCCGGAATTCTCGATCATGATGACTTGGAGGAAAAGTTCCACGATTCCTACCGAGACACTATGGAGAACAAAGTCCAAACTCTCAGCCGTGGCCTGGTCGAAGTAGTACAGGCCAGCCCAGCAACCCTTAATCCCGAGCGTTTTATCGTGCAACCTCCCGTGCGACCTACCGTGCAATTTATCCACCAGTCCGTGAAAGACTTTTTCCTCCAGCAGGGTCTCTTGACGCTGCATGACAGGATGGACGATTTTGGGATCGGCTTGGTGGGACGCGCAGACCACCCACTTCAGGACCTGTTGGTTGACAAGCCTAGTTTAGTTGCAGGGCTTGCACACTATCGGCTTTCCAGGTCTTGTATACGCTACTTGGCGCTGGTGAAGATGCCTCAAGAGGTTCCCAGGTCAATAGAAAAGTTGGACAGGTTAGGGAAAGTCTTCCCTTTCCTACAGTATGCTGCAGCCGAGTGGTTGGAGCATGCTAGGCTTGGCGAGTATCAGAAATACCCTCAGGATGATCTTCTTGATTACCTGGACTGGCCGCAAAAAGATTTCGAGGAACATTGGTCCCGGATCTTTTCTACGATTCACCCTTGGTTAGTCTGTCTTCCAGACCGTCTTCCGGGGCATACAGGATTGGTACATGTCTTGTCCGCTTACGGTTTGATTGGGCCCCTACGAGCAATTTCGCAAAGAAGGCATCCAATTGATGTTGGTCTCGACGCAAAAGACAGCCTTGGCCGAACGCCACTTTCATTCGCAGCCGAGAATGGCCATGAGGCCATAGTCGAGTTGTTATTCGAAGCAGGACGGGCTAATCCCAACGTCGTGGATGATTCCGGCCGAAAACCGCTGTCCTATGCTGCCAAAGAAGGGCACGGGGCGGTATTGAAGTTGATCTTGGCTATGGGAAAGGTCAACCCTGACGCAAGAGACGGCCTTGGTCGAACACCGCTATCATGGGCGTCCGAGAATGGACATGAGGCCATGGTGAGCCTGTTGCTTACATTTGAAACGGTTGATCCCAACGTCATGGACAAGTCTCACCGAACACCGCTATCCTATGCCATCAGCAGAGGACACGAGAGCATCTTTCGACTTCTGATTGAGAAGGGAGCTGATGTGACGCTCAAGAATAGCGCGGGCCAGGATGCTTTTTTGCAGGCTGCTCGGGCGGGGAGTCTGATGATGGTGAAGTTACTTCGTGTTCACAAAGGCGCCGACTTGGAGTCACGAGATGAGACTGGCAAAACACCACTTTCGATTGCTGCCTGGCATGGACACACAGACACCGGTCGGTTGCTGGTTAAGATGGGCGCCAAATTAGAGCTACGAGATTGTAAGGGCCGGACAGCTCTCTGGCTAGCTGTTTCAGCGAGAAAGTTGGAGATGGTGAAGCTGCTTGTTGACAAAGGCGCCAACAAGGGGTCACAAGACGTGGATGGCAACACGCCACTGTCGATCGCTGCCGCACGTGGAAAGTCAAACATCGTCCGCCTACTAGTTGAACGAGAGGTGAACTTGAATTTGAAGAACAATGACGGAGAGACACCTCTCTCATTGGCAATTAGTTACCGTAAGCCGGAGATTGCCCGGCTGTTACTTGAAGAGGGCGCCGATCCCGAGCCAAAGGACAAGAAGGGTCGGACAGCGATCTTCATAGCGGCTGAGTTAGCAAGTGGAAAATGTGTTGAACTGTTAGTTGAGAGGTGTGCCAACATCGAGTCAACAAACGATGACGGCCGAACACCACTTATGGTAGCTGGGCTTCGTGGAAATAGAGAAATGGTCCGGGCGCTTTTGAAAAGAGGCGCGAATGCTGACGCAAGGGATAAACATAATCTAAAGGCGCGCTGGATAAATATTATTAAGGAGGAACTAGATCGAAAATAATAATGAGACTGGGAAGCTAACAACTTACAAATGATAGAAACATGGTGTGGCAAGGCAAGGCATCAAGCAAGGGCCGATCTCACCATATTTAGTACAGCCCAAGAGGGTCTGTCAATATAGATCGTATTTAATTTCGATATGTAGTTACATAGTTTAGAGATCGACACATATTCTGACCCAAGGCCTTCGCTTCTGGCCAATTCCCTGTCTGCTTTCCGCTGACTGAACGTTCGGTTGAGCCTCTCTGGTGGGACGTTGCGCTCGTGGATGATGATGGCGAGGACTTCACGAGATTGACGGCTGGATGACAACAGCAAGGCACTTGACGATATACAGCTGGGTCTTGAGACCGCCAAGCTGGGAATTACTGATACCTACCTTGAGATTGAGACGACTGTTGATTTACCCACCGGGGCATATATCGCTACGCTCGAGGACGAGTTGGTATATTTAGTAGTTGCCTCTATAACTTTCTATCGTGGAACATTATCCAACTTGTGCAGCGGAATCTCATCTCCAGAGCTCGCATCACTTTGTCCGACCTGTTGAGCCCTTACTTCAGACCTGTCCGTGTGACTCTTGGGCTCATACTCGTTCCCTAATCGCTGAAAGTATCCCTGCCCGGACTTGGTACCCCCAGTTCCGCCGATTGTTATCAACTCCGTGGCTCCCGCACCTCGGCCGCTTTGTGCTGATTTGGAATTCGTTAGACTGGCGAACTGGCTCGAGATTTTGAGCATGAGCGGTCTTAAGGTCGGCAGGCAAACCGCAATGGTCCCGCAGGCTACTTCAACCACGCACCAGGCACAGGCCGTGGCGAGTGTCCCTATTGGACTTGAGTCTCATCCTTGTCCCATGTGTAGAATTGGTCACTTACAGGTGGTATCGACCGGCTGGAACTGCATAATTGTTGTGAATCTGTATATGCTGGCAAATAAAACACTGGTTGAACGAACAATCATTGTTAGTGGCACGAAAAGGGATCGGGGAAAGAGAGCCTCACAAGCTGCCGAGGAGGAACATGATGCATAGAGACAATCTCTGGGCGAGGTTGGCGTGCAGCTTCCAGATCTGCCTCATTGGCATGCACAAGATGGCAACGTCGGTGCCGATATTCGGGATCGCATTGCCGATGAAGGAGGCTTTCAGGTTGATGCACTTGCCCTCGATCCACGGCATCCATGCCTTCTTGATCGGGTTGCACTGGAATATGGACACGGCGACGATGGAGATCCACCAGCCCACGACGATGGCAGCTATCACGGCTGCACACAGCCTGAAGCCGCGGGATGGGAAGATGCGGAGGTACATCTGCAGCAGAGCGAGCTTGACGAGCATGACTGCGGTGACGTAGACGCACTCGAACGCTACGAGGAGCTTGAAGAAGACGACAAGGTCGGGGGTGGGCACGGCCTTGGCATGTTTGCCAAGTCCATGGCTGATCACTGCAACTGTCAGTCTGGCCACGCCATCTAACATAACTTGAACTCACTAGCATAGTTGACCGCACCAGCGATGAAAACAAACACCTATTCAGCCACGAGTTCAGAGTTGTTTCGTCTTGATAGGGGCGGGTAGAATACGTACTAGGGCAGCCACAGTCATCCAGTCGTCAGCTCCATAGCCAACCCTCATGTAACGCGCCCAGAAGCGCAAAGCCACAAACACGACAGAGAGGACCAGCACAACTGTTGTAGTGACATTTAGCTCCCGGCTTCTGTCGGCCTGCAAGTTGACTCGGGCCTCAAGTGTCGTCAGAGCAGCCATCGCTCCAGGAATGAGAAGCTGTGTATCTCTCTGCTGAACCAACAATCTGACGTTGCAAGATGGAAAAGGAAGTCTGTAGCGCCATAAATATTGAAGAAAAACTACAAGGTCGTATTGCAAAAGGGGCGGCAGGGGCAGAGAAAATAGCCCGCAGGGTTCCATTGTTTGTTGGTTGTTAGTGCCAAACAAGTCTCAAAACTGGCCCCCTTGCCCTGTTCCCTGACTAGAACTACGAATCAAGCTTTCGACGGCTGCGGAGCGGTTCCCGAACCATAGCTCAATTGCTCCACTGACCATATGTTGGTTCGACCGACCTGAAACTGGTCCATCGAGACATTTTACTGCCGATGCAACGGCAGTACTTATTCACTCTGGTCCCTCACGAGCGTTTTTTCTTTTCTTCCAGTTCCATGCCGTACCCGAAACCCAATCGCTCTTCATAATACTCATTACATCCACCATGTCCAAGCCAACCCTCGTCTTCGCCCCCGGCGCCTGGCACACTGCCGACTGCTTCGACCTCGTGCGAGACTCACTCCACGCTCGTGATTGGCCTACCGAGGCCGTCGAGTACCCTTCTGTCGGTGCCGAGCCGCCCACCAAGGGACTGGCCGACGACGCCAATGCTGTGCGTGCTGTTGTCGAGCGCCTTTCTGACGAGGGCAAAGCCGTTGTGCTCGTTGTTCACTCATACGGCGGCCTGGTTGGTGCCAATGCCGTGCAAGGGCTGGGCTATAAACAGCGCTCGAAACAGGGCAAGACGGGTGGTGTGATAATATTCGTTTACCTGTCGGCATTCGTCACGCCGCTCGGTAAGAGCATCAAGGAGATGCTGGGAGGGCAGTTCTTGCCATGGATGCGACCCGAGGTAAGTGTCTCTTGTCTGTCAGACGTAATCTTAGATCGACATGGTCTGTGGGTTACATTGGCAAGGGGGCTAGAGAGAGTGCTTACTGACTACCTCGTGTGCAACAGGGGGATTACGTCTACGCGGATACGCCCGAGGTCATCTTCTACCACGATCTGGAACCGGAGGCTCAGGGCAAGGCTATTGCTGCATTGAAGCACCAGTCCGGCCGCGTGTTTACGGATACCGTCACGTACGAGCCCTGGCATGACATTGACTGCATGTTCTTCTTTTGCGACGGTGATAAGGCTCTGCCTCTGCCGATTCAGCAAAGCATGGCTTCGCTGCTGGGCCCGGATGCGGCGGACTTCCATAGCCAGGGCTCTCACTCGCCGTTCCTCTCACAGCCTCAGGAGGTAGTTGATGGGCTCGAGTATGCGGCCAAGGTTGGCCAGGAGAAGGTATCTGGACTTTGAGGTCGAGTTGGGGGACGATATACTACCAAACCGTTGTTATTTACCGCTGCAGCATAAGAATCCTATCTGTAATATACTTTAGGGTCCGGTGCCTCCGGTGTTTCTCGCGGTTAGTGTGACTGGACTTTCAAGATTGGCCTCATCTAGAAGCATGCAAGTCGTACATGTCAGCCAACCATCTGTCTCCTGATGACAAAAATGTAAAATATTGCCAACCAGGCTTGGTGAGGCTCCTGTCAAGGCTTCAAACACGGAACTAGCCGCAAGGTTACAGTGCATGCCTATGAATCGAATGTTGTGTGTCGGCCAACTTGAACGGCATGCCGGCACCATCGTAAAGCGTATTTGGCAGGACCAGGACCCCTTGACTACGGCGATCATACCTTAGCACCTCTAGCAAGTTCCACTATTGTTCGCCAAGAAAAGCGTTCCTGGGAACCGCGGAAGGAGCCAAGCTTCCGAATCCCGGGAGACGTCCGGCTTCAGATCCGGGAAGCTTGTGGAGCATACCTCAAACCAATCAGCAGTTGAAGATTTCACCGTTAAGCCACCACAGCCACAGGTACGCCCCACAAGCTCTTCCGGGCTTGAAGGGATCTGTTTCCGTTGGGAGTGCCGGCGGCCGCGGATGGGTCCTTTCTGACATCTGATGTTTTGACGAGCGGGCGAGGTATATTAAATTGCCAAGATTAGTTAGTGTGCAGGGGTGGCTAGCGTTTGGTTTGCGGCTCTCGGCTGTAAGGTCTCCCAACGCCGGTGGTAACGATGCTCTCTGCCATTGTGCTTTGTAACCGTGGTGGAAACTTCATGAACCTTTACTCTTCTCGTCTCAAGATGCCATACCACTGGCTCCATGCTGCCTGCCCCATTTTCTCACCTTCACGTCCATATCCCACCGGATAAACACCATAACCACCATCACCACCCATCCCAGCAGCGTATTCGCCAGTCCCGTCCACCACCCGCCACGAATCCCCCCTCCCATGACACTTGTCATGACTAGCCTGATAATGGTACTCGTTGCTACCAGCTCCTCTCCCCTCTCCAAGCCCGCGATGGCACGTCGAGCACACTCAGTCGGCGTCAGCACTTGATCGCCCTCCTCGAGTGCCTTGGTGACGTCGGTCTTGACGAGGTTCTCGTCATCCAAAGACTTGGTCGGCATAGTGGCTGGGAACACGGTGTGCACGCGAATCCGCGGCTCGTTGGGATGCGCGCCTGCGTACAAGTTCATCTCCTGCGAGAGCGAGTCGGACAGCGAGCGAATAGCGGCCTTGGATGGGGCATAAGGTGTGAAACCCGCAAAGCTGTAGAGGGAGACGAATGAGCCTGTGAAGATGAGGTGCCGGGCTAGTGGCGGAGAGGACGATGGCGCCTTGGTGTTGCCATCGAGAGCAGGTCGGAGCCAGGCATTCAACGCAGCATGTGCCATGTACGCACTCGAGAAGTAGTTGCTGTCCATCATGGTCTGCAATTGCTCAATGGGAGTATCGACAAACAGCGTAGGGTGAGCACTTCCACTGCAGCACCACACAATGTCGGGTGGGTTGCCATCATTCCAAGCGGTAGCGTCTGCGATGACGCGTGCGCATTCAGGGGCTTGAGTCACGTCGGCCCTGAGCGAGTGAAAGCGCTGAGATGCGGGATCTCGAGCAAACTTGGCGATCTGTTCAATTGCCTCGCTCAAGACGTCGACATCACGCGCGGCGATGATGATGCTGGCGCCCTTGGCCGCAAGTTGGGACGCGGCTGCGAGTCCCAGTCCGCGAGAACCACCGGTGATGAGTACGGTCTGAGCTTGGTGTCAGTCAGGGATATCCTGTCATGAATAAGAAGGTGACTTGCCCTGCCCTCGACGGGGAACTCATTCTTTGTCAAGTATCCTCCCATGCTGCAGCTGGTCTGACGGAGCCTTGGCTGGGCAGTCGGTCAGCCAAGACGCGTCGACTTGACTGTCAGCGTCAGCCCCAATGCTCGCACGTGCCAGGTACCAAAAGTGGGATCCAAACATGCGCTAACCGCGGGTGGTCGGCCCGTGCCTCAAAACGGGCACGAGTGTGTGGGCCAAGAAGGGGATTAAACTGATCTTCAACTACAACGAGACATAGATACATAGACACAGCCAGCTTATATACTGACACAACTCCTTAATCACGTAGCAATTTAGATGCACCCTAAAGAGAGCGCTCAATCAACTACCAACACGATGCTACCTCACTCAGATCAATCAGAGGAAACAATTGGTCACAGGATACCCATGACTGATAATCAATCATCAATCAAGGCCAAGGCTGAAGGCTATGGTGAAAAGATTGATACTGAGGTTAGTGGAACAGGGAATACGGCGGTAGCTTCTCGCCCCGTGCCTCAACCATACTGCAGACCGCCTTCCAGGTAACTTCGACCTGCCGAACCCAATCCGGGTCCCCTTCTTCCCAAGGTCTGACCTTGATCCAACAGTGATGATGCTCTTCCGGAGGGACAGCCTGCCCGGCGCGAATTATCTAAATGCGTGCTACAAACTGTGCCTCGTGTCCTTTGTAAGAACACCGTTTCACGCCAAGTGCGGACAGGTTGATAGGTGAATGGCTGACAGTCAACTCCTCAACCTCAGACCAAGCTAGAGGAGTAAACTCGACCTCCTCTCTGTCCACAAAATATCGAAAGCCAGCCCAGTTTCCACCCATGGCTCCTTGGCTTCGACTGTATCCATGGAAGCCGATATGCGGAAGATGTCTTTCCCCGTTAGGAGAAAATATGCTCACATCGGTAGGATGGCAAAAGCCCGTGGGGACGCCCAGCTTGTTCATCATGGCTTTGGAAGTTCGAGTGCTAAACGTCCAAGGGTGGCCCGTATCACTGGAAATCCCATGATTGCGAAAGTAGAGGCCCCCGAAGGGAAAGTATCCCCTTGCAATACCCCAGGTCTCGCCCTTTGCTCTACAAATATCAATAGGTGGGCCGTACATCTGGAATCCATCGATGTGCCACTCCCAGCCAGCGTCCATTGCGGTGACTGTGAGTTCTTGAAGAGCTGGTAAACCACCTAGGTGGAGCGAAGTCTTGAATGGTGATAGTTGCCAATGAGGGTCGTTGATGCCGGTTGATCTACCACCGCTGGGTTTGAGAATGTAAGCAGATATGGTCAAGAGCTTGTGAATGGGGAGGTCAGCTTGGTTGCCACTGTTGTCAAAATACAGGGGCAGTGCCATGTCCCAGACACGCAGTACATCGTGAACCGGGTCAATACGAAAAGCTTCAATGGGAAAGTCCCCCTCCCTGGCGCTGATGGGTCGGAGTTGGTTGATAAACTCTCGGATTTCAGAGCACGAGTTTTTGAGCGGCAGGATCTTCGTCTCCGCCAGTGCGAGGACGGCGCCGGGGGCCCGGCGTGGGTCTAGATCTAGCTCATGACAGGGAACGGTGAGAGGTGGCAAAACATGCGAGATAATTTTTAGTCGAATCTCTGGGGGAAGGCTCGTGAAAGGAAATGGCGCTATCATTGTAAGATGACCAGTGGTTCTGCGAGGAGTTGGTATTGTTAGGGCGAGGTAGGAAGAACTTCGGTCTCGAAGGCTTGTGTCGAGTTGGTTACTGTATTATGGCGAGCTTTGCAGGACAGTTGAGAAGACGAGACATGAGGGAGCAAGAGGAGCAGAGCCAGACAGGCTGGAGAGGGGTAATTTATAAGAAGAGGTGAGGATGATTTGCCGCCACCCACCGAATCTTGCCACGGCCGGTCCTTGGATATAAAAGTAATGCTCGATCCACTGGCATCGGCACGCCCAAGGTGGGATAGAATGTCAACTTATAATCACGTGGCATGAGTGTTGGCTTCAGAACGCTCCATGGGCATCTTGATAACTGCCCACCTTAACAGCAGCCAAAGGGTACCTATGGGCGAGGCCGTGTCAATGGTGGATATCCGGATGTAAATAATACTATTCTGGTTGAGTATAGGCTTTGATCCACGGTTCCCAGAGCTTTCTCCCAAAAACACGGCAAACCGGAAGCGCGAGGAAGTAGTTTTGGCGTGCTCAACTTGACTCGTTTCGCAATATTCAACAATAGCATGGACAACATTAGAGAGGTCGCAATACCTGCAACGTGCCAAGGTTGGAATAGACCAGAGAGCACGTCGAGGAAGGACTCTGATTCATGGGGGCCTGAGTTGGATTCACCGCATGGGGCGCCTTAGGCACCCACGGCACACATCTTCCCCGCCGCAGCTGAGGCTCACAGGCTGACGCTACGTAGATTCATCACAGCACATGGTTCTTCACCTTTGCCCTCGCACAATTGGGCTCTCTAGTAATATCGCTTTCTGCCTCCAGCGACCGCTTGCAGTCACCAATCTAAGACGCATATGGGGCGCGATTGGTGTATATCTACCTAGGCACCTATCTCACAACCACCTTCAACCGCGTTCAATTTCAGCTCGGATTTCTTTCACTGATCTATTCGTATGTCGTCCTGGATAATATCTCTTGCGATATTTACTGACAGACAATCACAGGCCGAGAGAGTGGCGTCACTTATCGACTACCCCAACGAGTTGCAGCACTCGATACTAGAGCTACTCTCGCTCCCTGAGCTATACTCCATGAGCATGGTTAACAAACTTCCGCAACCTGACGGAACCGCTTCTTTACTCTTAAATCGAGCTGGAATGGATTTATAGCGAAACACCCCCCCATCATCCCACTACTACGGACTATTCTTGACAGACCTGAGGCAGCTGGCCACATCCACCATTTGTATCTGATAGGTGACGATTATCATCAACGGTACGGCCTCCTGAATCCACGCTATCCTCACATATCGGTTACTGATCTCCGCATTGAGAAGGTATCTGAGGTAATCAGGCAGGCCAAAGTTGTACATGCTGAGCTCTGGATACGACAGCTCCAAGCTGGAACAATGGATGCGGTCGTTTCCCTTCTGCTGTCCCGGCTGTCGAACTTGACATGCCCTCATTTCTAACTCAACTACACCGTCTCCAACCCATTATTGGGAATGATGCTTCGAGCAACTCCATGCCAACCATCAGCTCACAAACTACCCAAGTACCAATGCCTCCGCCACGTCGATTTCTCCTCTCTATCACACCAAAGCCGCCAAGAAGGTTACCAAAACACCCAAGACATCCTCCCCCTTTCCTGTCTCCCAGAAATCCGACCCTTGTCGATTACGGTTGATAATCCGGTCCAATTCGGGTGGCCATCATCACAAGCCCCTGCTCCTACGTCAATTGAATGCCTGCACTTGCACAGGCTACGGGAAGTGCGGCTAGAGCACATCTTTTCCGTTCTCCCCCATGTTGGATTGATCAAGTGGGAACTCTATTATCGATCGGACCTTGATGTAGGAGTGAGCGTGGACGTTTTTAACTTGACATGATTGCAGTGGCAATGAACCAAGTCGGTGACACGCTGAGGGACTTGACCATCATGGTCACGGCCAGCCCTGCTGAGACAGAGATACATATCAGACCCCCTCCCATGAAACTCCGAGGGTCTCTGGACGGCTTGACCGATCTGCGCAACCTGCGCCGACTCGATATTCCATGGGCCCTACTAGTAGGATTCTCTCCATCCCCCACAAAACGGTTAAGAGAAGGAATCCCCGAGAATACAGAAATTCTTGTTTCAACAGATGGTCTTTCTGGTTGCAATGAGCAATGGGAGTGGTATGACGAGGCCATCGTCGCCGTGGTGAAGGAGGAATTGGAGAGCAGGAGGATGGTCCCGTCCAAGCTTCGACGTCTTTCTTTGCAGCACTGGTATGCTATAGAACTGCTGGGCGCTGATAAAAGAGCCAGGCTGGAGAGTCTGTGTGCTCTCGCGGGGATAGAGCTGATTTGGCCTTCGTGGGTAGTGAATACCGCTGCATCACCGACTTGTATTGGGGATGTGAACAGCTGTTTTGGATTGGAAACCCTTCTCATAACCAGGTTCGCTTACTAAGGGCAACTTGATACGAAATACTGGTAACTATTCACAAGCTAGATGTTTATTTAGAAGAGACCAACTTCTTAGCCCCGAGAGCCTGCCCCTTACTCGCTCTCGTTGTTTATTTCACTCGGGTTAAAGGATGCATATATCTGGTCCTGTTTTCTCACGCCGCTTGACAGCCTGCTCAAGTCATAGTCTGTATCCGGATTTGTGGTTTCGGGAATGTAGTCGGCGACAGAATCCTCTCCACATAGCTCAGGAAGCGAAAAGTCGCAACCATGCGCCTGGGTTCTCTAAAGGACACAGTCGAGGCAGAGTATTGTCCATGGTTAATAGGGATGACAACTCTGCCACCCTTGTAAATAGATTGCTGTAAAATATCAGGGAACAAATACGACATCTTTATATGATATAGGTATTTCAAGTTGGCCTGATGCTATGATCCCAACCATAATCTTATTAATATAGCCCTTCCGCTATATCGCTAGTAGAGTCATTGTACCCGTCAAAGTTTTCTAAAAATGAGTATGAGATAATGATTGACTAATTAGAACTGAAGATAAGATACCTGTCTTCCTCCGTATCTGCCACTAGATATCACAAGCACGAGATCACCATTCCACCCTCGATACTCAATCTCACTCAAATCCCCGTCCTCCAAAATCACAAGCATAGCTATAGTGGTACAATGTCACTTCAGGTGATGTCCCTTCAGGCAAGGATCTTCATCCCCTGGGCCCTCTTCCCCGCCAACCCTGCCAGTCCAAAGTGCTGTACCATCTTGGCCGAGCCCGAGCCGCCTGACACATCAACCACGCTAACAGCCGCCTCCGTAGTCCCGTTCCCTGGCGACAAGGCGTAAACAAAGTTGCCGGCAGCCGCCAGGTCGATGAGTCCCGGGTCGCCGTTGCAAGACAAGTCCAATGTGGATACAATGCTCGCGTCCTCGAGGCTCATCTCGGTGAGCCGGTTGCGACCGACATCGGTTACGAATGCGGTCTTGGTTGCGGGAGAGATAGTGGCCCAGCAGGTGGCTTTCTGATCGGCAATTTTGCCAGTGGCCAAGGTTGTCGCTTTGCAAGTGGTAGTGTCGACGCTCAAGATGGCGGCTCCAAAAGACGCGTCTGTAGCAAACACGCTGGACGTGCCTGGAATCACCTGGGAGCCGAATAGAACGGCTGTTCCTTGGGGTGAGCTGCGGATATCGTCTCGGCCGACAGCCGCGGCTCCATACGCCTGCTCGACAGCCAGGACGGAAAGGAAGCCCGTCTTGTTTGTGGCAGGATCTCCCTTGACAGTCGTGAACAACAGAGACTCGTCTCCGGAGAAGAGGACCTGTGAAACCGTATTGGTAGGCCCGACAGGCGGCGTCGTCTGTCCAAGGTTGAACGGCCGCAGTTCATCCATGGCGCCCAAACCGGCCTCTGAGAAGCTGCTGCAGGAAATCCCGGCTTTGGCGCCAGTTGCTCCGACACACACAAGGCCGTTCTTGGCTGAAGCAGCAACCGTGTTGGGGAACTCTCCGGGGACCTTGACCGGCTTGCCAACGACTGAGAGTTGAGTCGGGTCGGAGCTCGAGATGGCCAGCATGCTGAGTGTATTCGAGCCGGCATTGACGGCAAAGATGTGCTGCAACAGGGAATTTAGCAAATACTATGTGGCATCTGAGAGGTTTCATGGCTTACCTTGCCTGCGACGGTGAGGGCCGACTGGCTCAGTAGCGCATCAGGCGTCGCCGGCTGACCATCAGCATCGACACCCACGGCGCCTGCGCCGCCAGTCAGGGTGACTACGCCCTTGGAAAGAGTGCCATCTTTGCGAATGGGGAGCGCAACAACTCCGTTGGAGTCATCATTGGTGAGGAGGTATACCGCCTTTCCCGCTGCTGCAGGGCCAGCCCTGCAGGAAGTCGGCATGCTCCTAGCCTCTTGAGCCAGCCATAGGAACGCTGGGAGCAAGTAACAGAGACGGGAAGTAGGAAGCATTTTGAAGGGATTGAATACAGGGTAATAACGTGAAAGAAAGAAGAGAATGTTTCGTCCGGTGAGGATTTGGGAGAATAAAGGAATGGTAATAAGGAAAGCTGTAGAAGGCGCTGCTGAATGATTGTATTGTAGATGGGATTTCTATCAGAGTTGGCCATGATGTTATATACTAACTTCTGAAGAGCCTCAACTACTCGAGTCTAGCAATATCGTCCAAGTCTTGAAACACGACCCCGAAAAGGTCAATAATCAGAATTGCCCTTTTGGGAAATGGAGACAAGATGGTGGGCGACAGCCCACCAGACAAGGTACATAAGCTCTCAGTATAATGCTACGGTGGTGATACAGGGGTAGCACTCAATGAAACACCATGGGAAGCCAACCAGCAACAGGCATATATCCACTGGCTGCCAATAAAAGCTAGAGAAGCTTACATTTTAATCAAAGCTAGCTATACGACAAACGAGAATACGAGAATTAATATACACCAACAAGCTAAGAACTGTGGCAATCATATCGTTCACACGCGATGCATGCCTGGCGAGAGACTACATACCCTCCACAACAGTCTGGAGCGGCCGACAAGATCTCCGTCGTCACCAAGGACTAGCAGTGGGCTGTGTATAGAATTTAGTGATTAGGTTGGCAAAGGTTCCGACGTGTAGATGGCACGCCTGCACTTGGAAGTTGAAAGTAGTATTGTAGTAAGAGCGGCCCCCTGCTGCGTCTCCATGACTGAAATCACGTTGGCTGTTGAGGGCATGTTGCCCATGCGGGCCTTGACAGAAGTTGGAAAGTTTGGTTACATCTCTGTAGTGAAGCCCGGTTAGAATCTTTTCCAGTAGTAATCTATAACTTGCGTTGCTAGCAGTGCTTGCCATCCTTGACTCCCTCGGTCCCCAGCTTCTCCTGTCCCGTCAAGCCCTTTGAGGACTGAATCAGGTCTGTCCTTGACCACCCTTTTGGCCACGTCTGGCGAGGAGTCTCAGACCTACCCGGGTGCACGATTGAAGTTAGCGACATGATTCTCAACCAACCAAGTTGATAGGATAAGCGACACGCCGATATTACGAAACTTGTTGCGCGGTCCAACCGAGAGAATGATGACGAAAAGATACCATTGCTTAGATTTTTGTTTCACAGTGAACTCTGCAAGCGCAATCAACTAATTTTCCCGTCCGAGGTCCCGTTTCTACCCCCTTTAGTAGAGCCTCGTCATCAACTAGCCATTCTTTCCTCTATACGTCCTAGACACCGGGTTGACCCGCTATCCTACTCAAACAAGATGACAACCACAGGTGACTTCAGGGCAGCTATGAAGGAGCTTGTCCCATGTCGTGAGTATCCCATCCAGGGCCCATCAAGGCGCTCTACGTAACAGCCACGTTACAGACCCGGGCACCAATACAATTTATCTCACTATGAGCTGAATAAACATGGGATTTCGGCAAGTTGTCCCCTTTCCTGATCCGGAAATTCTGATAGAATCATCGCGTTGAAACAGGCGGTACAGGTTTTGAAATGGCGCAGAGGTTGAAACAGGGTAGCCGGAGGACTCGAGAGCTGAATGTCTGAAACGCGGCTGAAACTGGCCTCAAGCGCCCAAGGGACGCTCCAGCTGAAACTAGGTAGCGACAAGTAATTATCAAATAGCCGCACTCAGCATTCCTATCCAGATGCTATTCGTTTACATTTAATACGGGATGACATGGTCCTCTGGGAGGTGTCACCTGACGTGCATTACCTAATAACCTTAAGGTTGTTTGATCTTCGTGGCCCACTCTCCGAGCCTGAGGCACCCGTCCATTCACTCCCTCTACCGGTTTCTTACCCAGGTATCCAGAGCCACCCGCGATCATCAACACTGCTCTCATGTTAGCCTCTTGCGATTGAGATCCGAGTCGATGACAACGCATCGTTTCCCTTTCTCGCTTGGTTGCCTATCTCACAGGTTATCTGCAATCCCCGACTTCCGATGCAGGGGACGACGTTCCTCCACCATGGTAGGCCCCTTCACCTCCAGCTGAACTTGGACGGGGAGCAAAGATATTGTGGCGCTTAGACAATTGCCCACATAAGATTAAAGTCGGCAGATTAACTCAAGCGGGCCATGCCATATGAACACAGGCGCAGGGCCACTATCAGGCTGCCTCTGTTCAACTTGTCGGTCTGGCTTTTCGTGGCGGAAGAGTCAAGACAATACATGGATCAATCAGCAACCACTCCTAGCTTGCTCGGTCGATTCCCTTTTCACACCTCCGTGTTGCATCGGAGTGGCGCCCGCCTCTCAGCAGCCCATCACCCCTTTCAGGCCCAACTCCACAACCCTTACTCCTCTTCTCGACGACCCGTCCTATAAGAGCCAAATCCAACATATTCCTCTCCTCAAGAGGCTTTTAGAGTAAAAATAGCGTTGTGGATGGCGTTCAATAAAGCCAAGCCACTTGATCTCCAGTCAGCCCTGGGCGCCTCTACAGGTTCTCGACCATGGGGTACCTGCGCCACCAATTTCATCTCCTCTGTCAATACTGGTAATAGGCGAATGTTCCGCTCAAGTAGTGACCGCCAAGGAGTAAATAGTCGCGCCACTTGCTCTGATCCAGTCATCCACTGACCAAATGGCCTGCGGTACCTAAAGCTGGAACACGACATCCGCCTCGTCTCTTCAAAGGCTGCAAGGACAAAGCTATATAACCCCATTCCAGGCCACTTCAATATTCTCCCCTCTAGCAGAAATCACCAAAGAACATCTTCACGTTATCACAATATCCATTTTACCCCACCAAAATGGTTAAAATCTCACTCCTTTCTGCCGCCGTCGTGGCCGGCCTTGCCTCCTTTGGCGCTGCGAGAAACTGCACCCCCAAGCTCTACTACTGTGGAAGCTCCCTCTTGGACATTGGTAAGTGGTGGCAGCAGCTTATTTCATCGAAGGACGGTTCTAATGCGTGATCAAGGCAACTACTACGATTACATCGAGGACGCACTCCACACCGCCAACAAGGGCATTTGCGCCGATCGACCCCATGTCAAGAACTCGCTCTTCTACTGCGTTCCAAACACTAATGGAGACATCAAGTACAAGGGCTACTGCTCCAAGGGCTGCAAGAACATGGGTGTTGGGAAAAGTGACATGTGCTAGGCTGTCAATGGAGTAGCTGCAATATACATGACTGAAAACACGTACTGAGTTATCAGCTGTCATGTAAACTCGGAGACATTCGGGCATCGTAATGTGTGCTATTGCTATAGTTCCATATACAACCCTTCATACGTACATGTAACATTTGCCATCCGCCTCCTGAACAATTCCATAATGTTGGTTTGAGGGTATCTGTAATTTGCTAATAACACCAAGATGCCTATCAATCAGTGCCCTGCTCATCCAGTAGCTACAGCCACAACGCCTAGAACCGCTATGCCTTGAGGGGCCGCTTGGGCAAAAGGAGACCGTCATGTTCCAAACAGTTCAAGTGCATACGATATAGGCGAATCAAATGGTTAACGTTACACAGCGTTGTAAAAGCATGGTCGTCCTCTGAAAGGTCAAAGGCCACGATCTCCAGGTCGATAACCATGATCTTATCCTTGCCCTCATGGGTCACAAGGTGAAAGTTATCCAGCTTTGTATCGTCATGCGCAACGCCCAGATCAGCGAGAGCTGTTAGGGCCTGGGATAAGAGCGGTTGCAAGTCCTTTTCATCCAGAACGGCCCCTTCGGGTGTCGCAAGACAGTCGCCTCCGATATTTGATAAAACCAAGGCTCGTTTCCCGTTGTAATCGACGCAGCCATAGAATTGAGGAATAGTAATGCCTTGTAAGGGTCGAAGCTGTTGATACGTTGCCCTTTCCCGCTCGAACTCTTCATCCCAGCTGTCTTTCTGTATTTTCAGGACGACATGCTCTGGTAAGCACCATTCTGGGAGCTTGTCCTGGACCCAAGAAGTAAGCCATGCCGGTAAGAGAGATGAAAGAGTCTGAAAGACTCGATCAAGAAGCGTCCGGTGGACCTGAAGGAGCAAAACATCGGGGTGGCGGTTGTCCGAGGGAGCACCCGTGGCTTTGATGGTTCGACTGCCAAATGTAAATTGCTACCTGAACATTAGTATTCTCGTTGATACGAAGATGTGAAGGAGCAAAAGGGCATGTCATACGATGGTCTTTAGTTGACTTGGCTCAGACTCAGAAGGGCTAGCTTGTTTATAGGGCTGCCGCCATGGCTGAACGTCATCTAGCTCTTCTTTTGGAGCTGGTGAATAAACATTACTGAGTGGTAATGGGGGCGGGGGTGGTTGCGGTGGCATTCGCCTTTTTTCCATTGATTCTTGTCGTTCTTCACAATTGGAGAAAAGGGGGGAAGGGTTTATTTGTCATAATAGCTCGAAGTCCTGAAATAGCGCATTAAGTATAAGGGTTAAATAAGCCTTATTCTTCTATAATCAAAGGGAATAATAAAGCTATTTAAATATACTATATAGACTTATAAAAGGCTTAGGACTTAGCTAATTAGATAGGCGCCTTATTATAATAGCTAGGATCCCCGCGGGCAGAACCGTCAGAGCCAGCAAGATACTATACGTTAAGCGCCCGAGTCAGCATCACCCCGTCCTGATTGGGTTACTAGGCGCTCTTCTTTTCAGTCTTGGGCTCCTTATCCTCTAAAATTACATGATTAATCTGCTTGCACTAAACTCCAGCAGATGAACAAGGTCCTCAATCATCCCGCTTCTTTACCATAATGGCCGGCAAACAACGTCTTGGTCCTACCCAAGAAAGGGCACTTGTGGCCAATTACATTCCAGGACGACAGATGACCCATGGAGATTTCCAGGCCTCTTGGTCCAGCCAGCCGTCAACAAAGACGACCCAGCTCCAATTTCCAATATTACATCTTGCTGGCCTTTGTAGCCCTAGCCGGGTAAGAAGCATATGGAACTCTGAGGAAAACTCCAGCCTGGTGCTTGTCATCTTCAGCACGCTTCGGAATCAAGCTTGGCCCCCTTCTCACGTGGGGATTGGCTTCTGGGCTTTTAGTAAACGATACTCTGGATCACCAAGCAATGTGACTGGTCGATAATACCTTGTCATCAAGTATATCGGCCTATCATTCGCCATATCACTCTCGCTCGTCAGTCGAAGCCAGGGCCAACGGGCCCCGTGACACGGGATGCTGGGTCTTGACTACCTCCGTAGGCAGCTTAGGGAGTTACCTTAGGGTCCTCTTGGCTACAGGTGCTCTGTATCGGCGCCTCGTGCTCCTGCCTCACTGAGCAGTTTCACCTCGACCTCCCATTCACAGCAAGCCCACTCTGCAACAACTTTCGCATCCTCCACTCCCTCAGCTGTTTCCACTTCGGCCTCCTTCAACCACCAAGTTCGTCGCATGCCAACAAGACTGTTTGCGCATTTCACAGCCAAGGCGACATCCTTCCTCGCTCTGATTTCCTAGCAATAGATATTGTCTAACGCTCGTTTGTTCCACTCACCTCAGTCGTGAGTCCACCCTGCTCCCGCAGGCAGGCATGCTGACCCATCACGCGCCCAGATGCCACTGTACATCAACGGCCCACCAAACGACAGTGTTTACATCAGTCAGGGATATGGTCGCCCTATGCGCCTGTTCTTGGGGAGGTGCCATGTCGTCAGTCTCGATCTCGGCGCAAGGCTCGCGGTCTGTAGCTCACCACTCTCTTTTAGTGCCACCTCAATGGCCATCGGTCCCGCGACTGTCCGGTCCCAGAGCTGAGACGAGAAATTCGACGCTTACAGGAGCGGCTCCGTGAAGTTCGGGAATCGCCGCCGCAACAACAAGATATCGACATGTCCCAAATGCCCTCCTAGTCGCCATTCGAGGAAGCGGATATGAGCAAAACAGTCTTGATCCCTATTTGCAGGAAAGAAAGGGGGTGTTTGCCCATTTGTCTAATGAGGGTGGATGAATATTGTCTCTACTGTTCGGATCTTGTCTTTAGACCATGCTACGGTCGGCCGGGAGAGGGATGTCATGAAGCAGGGGCGGCGAAAAAGCAACAGGTTTAGCATCTTGTCGATTGAAGTTGCGCAGGTCGAAAGCAATCAAGGTCAATTTTCCTCCACTCTTGCTTCAGGTTATGCAGCCATGCTGGTCACATTGCGATCCTCCAACCGACAGTCTCCAGTTTCCCAGTATTCCGGCCATCCAAGGTCCTGCTTGGATCCGCCTCACTTGTCTCCTTGTGCCACCTTGTTTGACTCATCTTGCTCTTTCGTCTCCGCTTTCGCCTCAGATTCTCGTCTCGCCTTGGTGGCAGCAACCTGTGCTTCGATCTCGGCGGCTAGGGAACCTGGCGTGCGGGCACCTGTGCTGTGGACACGGTCCTGAACATGAAGTCGTCAGAGCATTTCCCTTTCACGCATTTGACGATGAGGTGGGCTACCTGGTCAGGTTGGAGTCGGCCGTCGTGGCAAGGGTCTGGACATGGCTGGGCGTTGGGCCGGGCAGCGAGGCATTCGTGCTTGGTGACGAGGGACTGGGGGGCATCTACTGTCTTTATTAGTACGTTTCAAGGTTCTATCCGGTCGGCTAGGGGAAAGAGGGCGACAAACCAGCCTCAGTGCCTTGCAGAGGTCCTTCGCTTTTGGCTTCTGGGGAGGAGGCAGTAAACTGGTTGACGACTTCTTGGGTGGGCATGCTGGGTGACTTTCGAGTGGGTTTATCAAATATAAGTATGCTGTAGGAATACGACTTTAGGGTTGCAAACAGAATGAAGAAAGGTTGAGGTTCAGGAGTCGATATTTGAGAGCAATGGAAGCAATCAAGGGTAACACACAAGCCATCTGTACTGCCCGCGTGATTATTATGTTCTGACGTCACTTGTTTCTGGAAGAGAGAAAGGAACTCCCAGTGAGTCATTCTCAGGAAGCGCAGTTATAGCTGGTCGCACCTGTGATACGACAAAGCACAGAGATTCTAAAGTGTACCTATAGGGTAGGCCAGTTTGCGATGTAAGCAATCACCTTCCACCAGATGCCAAGTCAGCAAACCCGCTCAGGATGGTGGGCACTCGATGTTCTCTGGCTAGGCATTCCCATATTGTATCCCAGTCAGTAATGGATCAAGATCTTAGCTATGGGTTAGGTATGCAAGCGGTAAGCTCTCTAACCGACTTACCTAAGACACCTCTAAGTAGAAACATAATACCGATGGCCTGGACCCTGCTAAGCCTGCTCCGAACTAGAGGCTTTAGCCTGCAGCATTAGTGGCCCATTATCGCGTGGCCGAGCGCGTGGGTTCTTTGGCACCTTCCATGCCCCGCAAATTGCACCAACAATCCTGTCAGGTGACACTGCCAATGTTGAAGCTCAGTTCACCAAAGCTGGACTTGAACATAACCCCTCTGGAAGGGACTGAGGTGACAAGCAACTCGTCATGGACCTAAATGGAGGAAGGCCTCTCATCCCCCGGCTTCCAAGTGGGATGTCTCCCCAGGATCACAATGCGTCAACACCTGCGCGACCTGCGACTTCGGGGAGACGATATATCCGCTCGCGCGAAGGCTGTTTGACGTGCAAGTATGTGTGAATCCCCCCTCCTGACGCGTTTTCACAACTAACCATCCCTATTGAGGCGGAGAAAGGTGAAATGTGACGAGCAGCGGCCTCGATGCTCGCACTGCGAGAGGCTCAACATGGAGTGCAAATGGCGTCCCCAGCAACGATCAGGGACTCAGAGGAGACAAACAATGGCCACTGACATGGCCATCCAGCCACCAGAACAGAACCTCTCGCCGGCTACAGAGGCGTCACCTGGAAACTCTGTGTTCCAGCCTGCACATGCGGTGGATGAGGTTTTTGACTATGCAAGCTTCATGTGGGATTCGGGCGACTTTTGGCAGCAGGTCTCTCCGGATATGAACCCGAATCCCGGGTTGGAGGCGCATATGCTGGTGAGCTCACTTGGGTGGCATGGTAGACGCTGGTATATACAATTACTGACCCTCAGTGTAGGCCGCACATTCACAAATCACCTTCCCCGATAGGACAGCCTTTGGCAGTCCGTTCCCAGCACCCTCCCTCACACAAAGCAATGATAGCCAGGACAAAGCGACCATGCCTCAAGGAGCTGGAAGCGACAAGCTGATGGAGTTCTTCACTAGCTCCGTCAATCCGCCAATCATCGCAGAAGTCGAGACGCAGAAGAAATGGCTTTCCATGCGCCAAGCTGTTGTCGAAATGGCCAATGTCTCGCCTATGGTGCGCTATGCCATCCTCGCCTTCTCGAACCTTTTGCTCTCCCGGAGAGATGGCACGTGGACCGTCAGCGACACAAACCACTACGAGCACGCCGCGTCAGAAGTTGCCAGTCATGACGGGGCATCCATGACGGAGCATAGTCCTGCCCGTGAGTACCTCCTCGCGGCTCTCTTCTTCCTCAGCTATATCGATATTCTCGAAAGCCGACTGGACGCGGCGCATTCGAACCTCAAGCGTGCATACCTCCTGTTTCAAGGTAGCAACAAGAGTAGTTTCACCTCGATCGAGAAGCAACTACTTCTCTGGATTCGGCTCCTCGATGGACGAGCGGTATCGGCAGGTGGCGACGGTCTGTTCCTGACCAAGGATGATGAGGTTCTTCTGGTTGAGGCGTCCCCTGCTAGTCTCGATGGGGAAGTTGACGACTTTTCCAAGAATGATGCTACGGACGATATCGAAGACGCTCTCTTCCAGGTGCTGTACCAGCCTGGTGTGGTGTTTTATCAGAAGGTTCAAAGCTTCATGGGTAGAATCTCCAAGATCGATCCGTGGCATCGCTCGAGAGGTACCGTGGAAGATGAGACCGAGGTGATGAACATTGGCGCTGTGATCGCGGCAGACTTGCGGACTCTATACGAGCAGCGTCCTCCGCTAATGGACTATGCTGTGGCAGGAAAACTAACAGAGCCACACGTCTCGAAGCACCTGGCTTTTGTCATCACACGCGCCTTCCGAACATACCTATCCAACTACTATGCCAGCAAAGTCCACCTTCACCGTGTCGCCTACAAGACCCTTCCCCTGACGAAGGAGGCGTCTGAAGCCCTCGACCAGATTCGAAGGCTGGCCCGACAGATTGTGGCGGACTTGGACCCCGAGGATATTCTTCCAGTCAACATGCTCTGGCCGCTGTTGATGCTGGGTGTCGAGGAACAGGATCCTAACGAGAAAGTCTGGATCAAGACTCAGATCTTGAAGATGGAGAAGGTCGCCGGTAATGCGCGCATCACCGCCCAGGTGCTTGAGGAGGTTCAGGCACGACAAGAAGCCGCCAAGGCCCGGATGGATATCCGAGCTGTCATGCACGCTGTTTTCAACTCATGCTTTGCCATCGTGTAAGAACGAAGCTTCCAGTTTCTGGCGGCATGCTATTGTCACTCCGTCGGCATCCACCCCAAGTGATGCCACTTACTTCGGTCCAAGCTTGGGCTTGACAGCCCCGACGAACCAGCCTATTCGGATTCACAACATCCCCAGAGCTTGATGCATCCGCCATGCGACTTGTCCAAATCGCCCCTCCTTGCGCTCGGCTCGACGCCCCACCCACACCTTTCGTGCCGATCGGGTGTAGCTGAGATCTCCAACTTCCCCGCATGAAGCCATGATAGCGCGGCCAGCGACGCTGCGAGCGGGTTTGAAGAGTTGCACGACGACTTGCGGGCCAATGTTTCTGCAGTATCATCGTTGCCTTTGGACGTGGCATGACGCCGTTGGAGCTTGATGGAGACACCGAGGCAGACCCCCGCGGGGGCGGGCTGAGTGACACAAAGCCGATGGAATAATTCGGTGCTGATCCCACTCAAGAACTATCCTCTCCCATCCACTCTTCTTCGCAACTTGATAGTCTTTAGCATCTGCATCTTCCGGCGTTCTCTTTACTTTTCAGACATACCCTCAATCAAAGGTCAAGATGGGCTCAATCTCAGCAACAAAGGGCAAGGCCTTTCCGCCTGGAATCCACGTCCCATGCCTCACCTGGTTTGGCAATGACGCAAACCAAGAGATCGATTGGGATCTCCAGAAGAAGCACATTGAGTTCCTGGTGAGCTCTGGTCTCGACGGAAGTATGTGTCACTTGGACACCCCTTGAGATCGCCAGCTAATTGCCACATAGTCGTCATTGCTGGAACAAACGGCGAGGCCGTAACCCTCACAGCGGCCGAAAAGTCACAACTGGTACGGACAACCCGAGAGATCGCGACGCTTGCCGGCCGCCCCGACATCACCATCACATTGGGCACCTCGTCACAATGCACGCGAGAAGTCATCAACGAGACAAAACTCGCAAAGGAAGCAGGCGCCGACTTTGTGCTCGTCCTGACGCCCAGCTACTTCCACTTCGCCATGACGCAGGATGCTATTGTAGCCTTCTTTGAGGAGCTGGCTGATGCAAGCCCGGTCCCCGTCGTCATTTACAACTTCCCTGGCGTTGTCGCTGGACTCGACGTCAACTCTGAAATGCTGGAGCGTCTGGGCCAGCACCCCAACATCGTCGGCGTCAAGTTGACGTGTGGAGGTATCGCCAAGGTTGCTCGCGTGACAGCTCAGTACAAGCCCGAGGACTTTGCCGCGCTGGCCGGCCAGAGCGACTGGCTCGTCCCCGCTATGGCCGTGGGAGGTGTCGGAACCATCACAGGCGTGGCGAACCTGTATCCCAAGGCCTGCATGCAGATCTACGACCTCTACGCGGCTGGCAAGACCAAGGAGGCCGAGGCTGCGCAGCTGAAACTGGCGCAGATGGAATGGGGCTTTGGAAAGGGCGGTATCAATGGGACCAAGTGGGTTGTGGCCAAGCTGCGAGGGTATCCTCTCGAGAGCTGCCACTGCCGTCGGCCGTACCCCAAGTACAGCGATGAGAGCAAGCAGGAGTGGATTCTCAAGGTTGTAGAGCCGCTTGGGGCTGTTGAGAAGAGCATTGGGAAACGAGGAGTGAATGCTTAGGAGCGCGGAGAGCAGACGGGCTAGAAGTAAGAGATATTTAGACCATTACTAAGTTTTGGGTGAATAAAAATACTATGAACAACAAGACTGTGAAGCTGTTATGGCCCGTGGGGGTCAAAAAAGCACGAGAATGGCTCGCATCATAACCATAACCTTGAGCTTGTAGGATGAGTTTATAAAAGAGCATCATAAGAGAAATCAGAGCCTTGCCTACCACATAGTCTAATTTCTTTATAACTCATCATAAGTTTAGACTTCCTACGGCCCAAGCCTATCGCCAAGTCTTGTGTATTTTCTTTGCTATAGGTAGTAGTATGGGGCGTGGCTGTGTAGCTCGAGCCTTGGGAAAGTTAAATCATCCCACTGGATTTGATGATCGGCTTGAACCTACCGGATACTGGCCAAGACAGTCCTCTAGACATGAGGCAATAAAAGAAACGCCTGGTACCTTGGTCTTGCGACCAACCGGGCCCACCACTGTTGGGGAGCTAGAGTGATTGAATCAGCTGTCCTGGAGTGTGTCATCTCTAATGAATCACCCCATTTACATGATCAGCTCTCTCTCGAGTCTAATGCTACTCATCCAAGTCTAGATGTTTCACTACTCTGCAACCCGAGTCACAAACCGTTCTGTCGAGCTGAGTCCTGAATCGGCTCATGCTAACCCGAGATGGATCCCCACGCCAGCCAATTCCTCCAATCGCCTTTCTTGCTCGCCTCGGCTCGCTAGTCGGATGCCATTCTCAAGTTAACTCTACCCCCTGTCATTCATTCTCGGCTCCTCGCATGCATGTTTCCCCTGCTCTTCTCAAGATCATGTGTTCCCCATGAACTCATGAGCCGACTGGTGCCTTTCTCCATCCGTTCTCGTGAGTCCATGCCCAGTTCGTCCCTTCCCGGGTCCCACACTTTCTCCAACTCTTTTCCCCGGCTGCTAACATGGGGTCAAAAGCACCGGAACAGGTAGTCAAGTTCGCGACAGGTCCAAACTCGACCCTCGTATTAGGTTGAGGATATGACGAGATAATCATAAGAATATTTTGAAGCCTTAGCTAATGTAGTCTAATTTCTTCAATAAATTAACACAAGTTTAGGCTTGCTATGGTGTTTTTGTGCCATGGTCAGCCCGGAAAAGCACTACTCCACACCATCCCCAGATTTCCCTCCCCGCTCATTGTTTCCACCCCCGGCTTGGTGGGTGGATGGTCGATGCGACGGCTTCAGCCAAGCGACGAGCACACACACACACACACCCCGGATTCCGCGCCGTCCAAGGCAGAATCCCCGCATGTTGAACGATCAGGATCATCAAAGTGGCAGATGGACTTGGGATAAATATCCTGTGTGGTCCCCCGCGGAGGCCAGCAAGGATCACCTTCCATCGTCGATTGAGTCTTGTGCGACAATCCGTCTTCTCCCGCGGGACATCGAATAAGACTTACTGGCTTGTGACCACGGCGACAAACCACTTGCACGAAACCCAGCCTCTTATCAAGCACACAATGGGTGGCTTCCGCGCCGTGGAGGATCGGCCTACGCCAAAGGAGGTGTACAACTGGCGACTCTACACCGAGGCTGCCGTCATTGCCACTGGATCACTCCTGTGAGTATCGTCACGAGTACCTGGCAGCTTAGCTCTGATTATTGTAGTTTCGGCTACGACTCGGCTTTCGTTGGCACCACCATCGCCCGAGATAGCTTCAAAATCGACTTTAACATCGAGGAGAACGAGTCGGCCGATATTTCGAGCAACATCACTTCCACCTTCCAGGCGGGAGCCTTCTTCGGCGCCATCTTTTGCTTCTTGCGTATGATACATCCCAGATCTGGTACACAGAAGGATGGAAACTGATAGGATACTTGAACAGTTACCGAAAAGGTTGGCCGCAAGTGGGCGCTCCAGGCTAATGTGGTCCTCTTCCTCATCGGCGCCATCCTCATGACGGCTGCCACACACCAGCTCTCATACATCTGTGAGCAGCCCTTTAAACTACGATGCATATACCAAGCCTAACAATTCCAGATGCTGGCCGTGCCCTCACCGGTATTGCCTGTGGTGCCATCACCGCTACCGTCCCGAGCTACATCGCCGAGCTCTCCATCGTTTCGATCCGCGGCATCCTCACCGGCCTCTTCGAAGTCGCCTACCAGATTGGTTCACTTGTGGGCTTCTGGATCAACTACGGCATCAACCAGAACATGAACCCCACCTCATCTACCAGCTGGCGCGTCCCGATGGCCGTTCAGATTATCCCGGCTGGCGTTCTCTTCATCGGCGGTTTCTTCCTCCATGAGAGTCCGCTGTGGCTGATGCGCAAGAACCGCGAGGAGGATGCGACGCAGGCTTTGGAGAGTCTGCGGAAGCTGCCGCGGGACCACCAGTGTGAGTGGCATTCGCAAGATTCTTATTAAGAATTGGACTAATATCTGCGCTGTAGACCTCCAGGAAGACCTCGACATGATCCGAAGCCGTCTGGCCGATGAAGCTCTGGTTGCCAGCAAGTATGGCACCGGCCCATGGGCGTTCTTCCGCGGAGCCCTCTTTGAGCTGTCCCGCAAGGGCATGTGGAACCGTGTCCTGCTTGTGTTTTGCTCATTTGCTCTTCAGAACATGTCTGGTGCTGCTGGTAAGTCCACCTCTTTTGCAAACCTTGACGAGGAGACTCACACAGACAGCAATCAACTACTACTCTCCCACCCTCTTTGGTTCACTCGGCATCAGTGATGTCGCTCTGTACACTGGCATCTACGGTCTTGTCAAGGGTTAGTTCAAAGCGCTCAATTTTCTATGGCATCTCCTGACCCTTACAGCTGTCGCATCCATCATCTTCTACGGCGCCCTCATCGACGTGTGGGGACGCCGCAACCCAACAATCATCTCCTCGGCCATGTGTTCTACCTGCCTATGGATTGTAGGCGCGTACGTCAAGATTGGCCATCCCGCCAGCGTCATCGCCGATGGCAAAGAGCTGTCAGCCTCGACAGCTGCCGGTGGTAAAGCTGCGACGGCCATGATTATGATTTACTCTGTCTTGTAAGATCTCATTAGCCTAGATTGCCAGGATTGTCACGTTCTGACCCCTTCTAGCTGGTCCTTTGGCCTCAACGGCATTCCTTGGATCGTTTCTGCCGAGATCTTCCCTGGCGCCCTGCGTAACCTGACGGGTACTTGGGCTGCCTGCGTTCAATGGTAACAACCCCGATGAGCATTATGCCTACATCAAGCTGACTTTCGCGACAGGGTCACCCAATTCGCCATCACCAAGGCCCTTCCATACATCTTCAAATCCTTCGGCTACGGCACCTGGTTCTTCTTTGCCTGCTGGATGATTCTTGCCTCTATCTGGGCCTTCTTCTTCCTCCCCGAGACCAAGGGCAAGACTCTTGAGGAGATGGACATCATGTTTGGTTATGTTCACGATCGAGCGCCGAGTGACCATGGCGACATGATAAAGACGGCCAGCAAGGCATCCGCAATTGAGCACTCGGAAGAGAGAGTCTGAAATAAGCGAGGAAACAGTGTTATGAAGCGAATGTATGATGATGTATTGTGCCAGGTGTTGAGGAGGCGTGTCTTTGTTGTATATAAGTACCTACGGATGTAGCCTAGAGTTGAAGATACATCGACTATTAATAATACCCCAAGCAACTCCAGCGAATCAAAGACATAATTTCAATACGGCTGTAGAAATGTGGCTGTTTCATGGTTAGGGTGCCGCTGTCTATTTTCAGCGTCTTTGACAACATGTCGGTGATGCCGCCCCTGTCGAGAGAACAAAGAATCACTCCCTTACGGATACATCTGCAAGGTACAGCAGCCTAGCACACCAGTACAAACGTATTATCGTAGTTCTTTCACGTATGTCCATCAGATTCTTTGTGTGTTACATCCAATAAAAGCAACAGCTGCTCTTGGTATTGACGGTACGTCAGGGGGTTTCAAGAATTCACAAAATAGGAACGCTCCTCGAATAGAAAATCCACATCTTTCAGCCGACAATTTTAGTTCGAAATATTTGATAGGTTTCTGAAGTTCTACCTATTATCACGGTTGTTCCTTCGAAAAATGGCAACTTCAGAACCTCGCTACGGGCGACCTTCGCTCTGCTACAATCCTCAACCACAACCACAGACAGTCAACCCGAGGCTACTAACGCAGCAAGCATCACATGCCCCTGCATGCTCAAACAGACCTTTGAATCCAGTCAGCGCAGCAAGCCTCATCCAATCCCATCAATGCAACAATCCCTGCGCATCGACTCCCTCGCCCTACGTCAACGACCAGAGACAGGACCTGTTCATGGGCAGCGTGGGCTACTCTACCCGCTTCGCAAGGAGCAACATGGGATATGGCCACACAGACTGGTCGACCTTTGCCACATATGAGCCTGTGCCATTAGAGCCTCTCTTTGGCGAGACAGAGCCTCTACCTCCGATCCCGCCCCCGAACCCAGAGCTCGAGAGACCACCAGTACCAGAATTCGGAGGAGATTTGGGATGGCTCTTTGGAAAGCCCCAGTCAGGACCCGTTGAATGGACTGTCAAAGCCATATACAATGGACAGGAGAGACTCGTCACGCAGAGGGGCTATATACACCGCACCGTGGTGCCCATAGCTGGAGGATTTTGAAACGTCTCGTGCAGTCTTTGAATTTTACATCAGTATCAAGCACCAGACAACGCCCCGTGCAAGACAGGGTGTCAATCTTGAATATACACCACCCATATTCAACATCCACTCACTGACCCGGCGGCGTCTTGACACCCCCTTCGACCTCAACAATGCTCGTCCCGTTGCTCGCCGTCCTCCCCACCTCGTGCGCCGCCTCCCCCCGACGCGGCTGATTCTTCCAGTGCCGCGCCGGGATGCCATCTCGGAAGAAGCCGTTGATCTCCTCGATGCTGCGGCCCGTGACCTCGCCGACGCAGAAATACACATATGCCCATGTGACGAAGCAGAGGCCTGTGTACACGAAACCCGTCTTGGGGCCGAGGTGGGCCGAGTAGTAGAGATACGGGAGTGTAAAGACTGTCACCCAGACGGTGACCCAGAAGCAGGCGACGGCTACGGCGTAGATTTTGTTCCGGTTTCGACCGACGGCCATTTCAGACGCCTAACCACAGATTAGAGGAAATGTCTATAGAAACAGAGTGCACGTGTACTCACAATCGTCCATCCTAGAGGGCCCCAGGCAAAGTTGAAAGCCACAATCTCAATGATAACAAAACTGATGATAACCTTGCCGATAGTCTGGCTAGGTTCCCCTCCCGGAATTCCCAAACAGCCAACCACAAAGATGGAAACAGTCATGATGCCTGTGGTGATCATCAACAGGGGTCGTCGGGGAAGCTTGTTGGCCAGCAGCACAGCCGCGAGAACAACAAAGACCTGGATGACAAACACAATAAGCGTCATGAGGAACGGATCTTTCAGTCCAATCGCCTTGGAGAACACGGTGCCAAAGTAGTAGAACCACTGAATCCCGTTGATCTGCTGCGCGACCAACGCGCCGGCGCTGTACACCACCTTGCGCCGCTCGACGGGGTCGGTGAGGAGCTGCGTCCACGCGCCCTCGGCCTCGCTCGCCTTCTCCCTCTCAAGATCCTCCTCGATGGTGCGCAGCACGGGGGCCGGGTCATAGCTCTTGTTCTCGCGGTGCAGAAGGCGCAGGGACCGGGTCGCGTCGTCCGGGCGGCCGTGGCGGAGCAGCCAGCGCGGCGACTCGGGCACCCAGGCGATGCCGAGGACGATTATGAGCGGGAAGATGAGCTGGAAGCCGATGGGGAAGCGGTAGGCAAAGCTGGTCTGGTTGTTGACGACGCCGCGGTTGATGGCGGCCGCGATGATCTGCGAGACAGAGAGGGTGAGCTGCCAGCACATGAGGAGGGGGCTTCGCAGAGACTCTGGGGCGATTTCCTGTTCATTGTTTAAGTCTTGTGTCTTTATCAATTGCGGTTCGAGGGGAGCATACTCCCATGTATAGGGGCGACGTTGCGGAAAAGTTGCCCACGCCGAACCCCAGGACTGCCCGTCCAGCAGTCATGAGGGCGCGGCTGGACGTCGTGGCCAGCTGCATCGCAACTCCAACTATGACGGCGAGGGTGCCGGTCATAAAGACTCCCTTCCGGCCGAGGAGGTCGTTTAGAGGCGCCGCTGAGAGCGAACCCACCAGCTCGCCCACATTGATCATGGACGTCATGATGGACAAGCTGGCTGGAGAGATTTCGTACTCGCCGTCGGCATTGCGCCTGCCAAAGTGGCGAATGAAGACATCTGTGGTGGTGGAGAGTTAGCTATGTCCCGCAACGATCACCAGATGCCTCAAAACCACGTTAAGCATCACTCTAGAGGCTAACATACCCAGCGTAGACACCCCATTAAAATACACTCCGTCAAATCTGGCTTTGTCAGAAGTGTGGAAAGACAAGAATTGAAGAGAAATACCCGTATAAGCACGCGCCCAGGGCCGCAAAGCCGCAAAACAACCAGACATAGGGATGTTTAATCTTGGCCATCGTTCGGGGAATCGGGACCACTTTTTTTGTCAAACGGGCGCAACTATCGCTCAGATTAGAACCTAGATCCCCGTAAAACGGTTCGATGGTTCGTGTGCTGGTTTGCGTAATCTCGGGGGGAAAAGATAGTGTCGTCGGCACATAGGGGGGGGACGGGGAAGGATGGAAAAAAACAAAAGCAAGGGGTGGGTTAAAGCTCTCCTCACCCACACGCAAACCCCGGGTTGTAAATGATCTTCCAAAGTAGTTATTGCATTATCATTTTACTCATCATATTTCCAGACCCTGACTCAGTCACATCATCTCGTGAGTTTCTCTCCTCTGTTCTCGATCAAGCCCTCTCTCTGCCACTGGACGGAAACAAAACTTCCCCCGCTCGAAAAAAAAGCCCAAGCTCGCCGCCCCCCGTTTGGGTTGCGCTGAGACGGAGACGGGGACCCCAAAAAGCAACATGTGGCCGGGGTGGTCGCAATAGAGTTTCGACGGAGGCTTCGTATATGGGACCCGGATCAGGGATGCCGCCTTGCCCCTTGTAGGAAAGCCATGGCTTTCC
>JABFFE010000146.1:0-19155 GCA_013623625.1 Fusarium setosum | reverse complement strand
GGGTTGAGCGCAGGCACATTACGAAAAACCGCTGAGTGAGGAAGAGAGAGGCCGCTGATTGCTTTTGTTTGCCGCAGAAACGTGAGTTGTTTGACATCTTGATGTGTCCCCGGCGGATGAGTGGGCAGCGTTTGCAGCGGATAAAGGGGGCAGAAGCCACGCACGACTCAAGAGATGAGTTTTTTGCCAGGTAGGATAGGGTCACATGCCAAGATCCTTTATGAGTTCGATTAATACTGCTCTCATCTTGGACTCAAGGGTCCATTGAGACCATGACTTGTTCAACACTATGCCTTCAATATATAGCCCTCATTACATCTCATGATTTGAACTTTTCACCAATTATTAAATCTTCCCAACACCGGAAAAAGCGAGTGTCATATGTTTTAACTTGACTGCTGCTCTGCCCTCTGTCTGAAGACCATGCTGCTCCTACCCTTCTCTCCTCCATCCCGGATAGCGGGAACTTCTCTCCACCACCGACCCGTAGCACCCTGGTTATTATATCGCATTGTATTTAACCAGAGTGTTATATTTAATCGGAGTTTCCAAAAAAGAAAAAGCTCCAGCTTTTTCAATTGAACCTAAACCCTCCGTTCATCCCGTCCCCCAATCTCCCCCCCTTATTATCCAAAGCTCTTTTTAACAAGTCTGGATTCCACAGACTGTACATAAAAAGCAAGATGCTTGTTCATACCAAACCTCTTTTATTTTAAATTTCTTTTTAAAAAAAGCGTTTGAACTTTGATTCCATTTAATTGCTACTCTTTCGTAGCTTGGGGCGCACTTCGACTTTAGAGTGTGTCCTCTTCTTGCTTTGGCGGCATCTTTCTTGCCTGGAAAGTTAGTCCGATTTTTGTAGTCGCTGACCACCGGAACTACTTTCGTTGCTGCGACCGAGTAACATCCACCCGGAGAGTGCCAGCAGTAAATAAAAACAACGTCGGCTATTCTGGCGTACCTGGCTTCCTGGCGTCGGGGGGATATTGAAACACCTGTTGGGAGCCCGGGATATGTAATCCTTAGGGAACTGTGGGAAACCCCAATCACCAACAGCTAAGCCCAAGGGGAGGGGGGGCTGTCTGTCATCAATATCCCCGTTGCCAGGTTGCAACTCGTCCACCAAAATGTCTTGAACTGGCCGTCCAAGACTGTTGTTGTTGTTGTTATTGTCACTGGGCTGAGAATCTGCTCAGTCACCAGGACGTTTATGTGAGGTCAGCCAGAGACTGGACGTCCTGCTGATCGCTCTGTTGAGGCTGCGTTCGGTGTCGGTAGCCAAACGCGGGGTGCATGTGCATGTGGGTGAAGGACAAGGGCGGGAATTCCACGCCGTTTTTAAACCAATATTGGAGTTGTTTCTGTATGTGTCTTTCGAATTGCTCATAGCGAGTCTGAAGAGCATCTGGAAAGCTTACAGAGCAATTCGTTACAGACACATACTCTTCCAGACCAAAGCCACCCCCCCACATACATGTTCCTAATCCTCAAGGGAGAAATCCCGCTGTCACTCCCTCAGCGGGGTGGTAGTTCAAGGGTCACCCCGTAGCTCCCGGAGGCGTCGTTCCACTCAGAGAGGCCAGAAAGTGTGTTTTTTTGAGATTGGGGGAGGCATCTCACAGATCTGACCCCTACTGAGGCTTTGAGGAGAGTTGTTTGCTCCCAAGTGAAATGTCCCCTTCTTTGGCAGTCTTTTGGCTGCCAGATCGACCTTTTGAAAGTCGGTTAACGGCATTGTGGCCGTTGGGAGGGCCGAGGTCTATCAAGACCCTAACTGAGCGGCCTGTTTTGTCAGGCTCATCCTCTCTGGGGCTGAATTGCATCCCATGCCCATAGGCGTTCACTATGGCCTGGTCTGTTTCTTCGGCTTCGACCGAGGAGACAAGTTCGCCGAGAGAAGTCTGCGACACCGGAGTCGTGCCTTCAATTTAGTTGTCAAGGGGCGTCGGAAAAGACACAAATTGTGTTGTTGTTGTCGCCCATGACTGATCGTTGGTGTTGGTAAAGAAAATCACGGCCCAGATATGTTGCGACTCATGGAGTCTGCTCCAAGTATATAACGAAGGTGGAGCGGATATAACCACCGCTGTTGAAATGAATGTAAAATGAAGTGATAATGAAGGACTGAGTGGATGGTAGTTCACCTGGGGGAGGATGGCTCTATTTATACTCCAACCAGGCCTCCAGGACATGCCAGATAAGATAAAAATTTCCCCAAAAGACCACGTTTTCCCAGGGGAGATGAGACTTGATGTGAAGAAAAGGCAGCCATCATGTAACTAATCCTCAGAAAAAGATTCCATATTTCAATGCAGGTGCTGCCTCATATATGCCCGTCGTGCGCTTAAGACTGTGTTGGTGACGTCCTGGCCGAAAGAATAAGCTCAAAATGGTAGGTTCTGACAGCATTGTAAAATCACAGCAAGCTCAAACAAATTAAGCATAGGCTTCACTTGATGAATATGCATGTTGGCGTTGCGACATTTTCGCGGCTACAAGGTAGAAATCTTGCTCGAGTTTGACGGTAGATGCATAGGACACCTTGGACAGCAAGTATGAACTATATCGACCTAGAAAGCCTACACGGATGGCGACCGATGATCTGTCGTGCATACCTACGAAAAGATTCCGACGCGCATCCACAATGACCCCGAGGAACATGACCTCGACATGTCACTGTTATACCGTCGGGCTCCTGTCACAACCTGAATACGACAAGAGATCATTAGAACGAGCTCATTCACTTCTCATAGTAGTAATATGCACTAGAAACAAAGTCCCAGAGTGAGTTGAGCCCCTTCAGGTGGCAGTGAGTCCTCTGGCTAACCACCAGCAACATTCAGGTTCTCAGGTTCGGATAACTTAGCTGCTGTCACTTTTACGACCTTTGAACAGGAGCGATGTCGAATCTTGTAGAAACTTCCAGTCGAGGTATCATGCTTCTAGGTTTCCAGAAACATGCACATGATGAAAATTACTTTCCTCTCTGCACGGCTGTGGTGGCTCGGAGAGTCAATGGGTATTAAATTGGACAGGTAACAGGGGAATTTTGGACAAATATAGCTTTTTTAGTCAGCTGGAGGTTACGTGATGTGAATGAAGCCTTTGTGAGTCCACCTGTGATGCACGTTGCTCCCGGATGTGATAACATGACAATCTCACCCCTCACCATGGAGCTGTTATAGAGTTTTCATGAGCGCTCGTCATGATGAAGCTCAAGACATCCTTTGTGAAGATCCGAGATTGACACGAGAGGTAAAAATGATATGTTGTCCAAACTCTCAGGCTTAGCTCCTATTTCTCTTACGAGATACAAAATGGTTCTTCAATCCCAGGTCTTGTTCACAGTATTCAGCCTCACGTCGTTAGCCGATCCACACGTGGACCTTAAACGTTGCGGCTATGCAGATGAAAACGTTGATCTTGCACGTTACTAATCAAGATCTGAGTCAAGCTGATTCGCATGCTACGCGATAAAGTTTCTTGCTGTGTGCGTGTGTATTCATGCGGCTCTCTGGTCTACCTGTTTACTTGACCTTTCGCAGGTACCTAGATAGCTGGTACAAGAGGTTTTATAAACCATCCCGGAGGCTGTTGGCGATCAGCATAAGGGGAATAGTAGGATAACTGAGGTGAAATGTGGTCTTTAGAGGACAAGAATGTGCGTACTGGTCCTCGGTTTGATCGAAAGACGACCTGGCTGCTACCACGTATGTGCTTCAAGACTGCACGTGGTGTCGATCTGGTAGAGATATACTTTGTCTAAGGAATTGTCCGATAGGCAAGATGGTATTTATTACATGTCTGGCGTGAACTTCATCCCCCATCTCTTCCAAAACGCCTTCAACCTCCTCCAAGATGGGGGATCATCGTCCACAAAGATGACTTCCTCTTCATCATCCAGGTTCTTCATGGGCTTCGGGTGCACGAGTTGCCTCTTCCAAAACCATGAAATGGGATGGAGTTGCAGGCACCGGAGGATATCACCCAACTCTCCTTCTCTGGACAATCGGATAAAACAATGTGCCGCTGGAGCATGGATGGACCTCACAACGATGGCCTCCAACAAGCTTCTGTCAACCACTATGCGCTCTACTCTGCTGCCTGGGAAATTCACCATCGCCCGTCTCCTCGCTGTCTTAGTGCCATCTGAATCTCCCTTCTGCCATCAAAACCTTACTGTCAGGTGGCCAGTTAAACTTTAAATTTGCATCCCTCCCATGCCTCTAGAATGCTAACTTGGTCAGCATCAGAAGTGTCTCCTCTAATGAGTAGCAAGCTCCATGACTCTGGCTCGTGCGAGGAACCCTTGGCTCTTCGATGGCAGAGAAATCGCTGAAAGAGTTGGATGGAGTTTGGATCATGGCTGAATGTCTAACTGACAATGGCCGAGTTGGGGCCCGACCCCATATCCTCATAACGCAGCCATTTGGTATCTCACCGCTGCTAATGGAAGCATATGTCTCGCCAAGCCAGGGGCACGCAATAACGGACGACAAGAGCTGTCCTGGACGTTACATCTTGATGCTGGGAAATCTCAACAAGGCGCATCATCTATCCTCTCAGAGTCATCCCCCCCCAGTATAAGGGAAGCCAGGCTGCGAGAAAAACAATTCTCCTAGAAAACCTCCCCTTTGTGGTTCTGCTGAACCTGCAGCCGCTTCTAGCAGGCTATTCTCAGACCCGCTGGCGCTTGATACAGCGCCAATAAGCAAGGCCATCTCGTCAACCATGGCTCCTCGTTCCGGCTCATTAGCGGATGGCAAGATATTAGTACTGGTATGCCTAGATCATGCGATTACCGCATCTGAAGACTGTCCCAGCTCAGTAAATAGCGCCTTCGTCATCTGGGAGGCCACTCGGGAGGCATGGGCGACAACAACAACAATAGACCGCAACGACAGCAACCTTGCCTCTCCTCTCCTTCAGTGCCAATGATAAAGACTCTTTGCCATCCATCAGTCCCAACTCTTTACCCGGAGTCCGAGCTGATCTCTCCCTTTCATTCATAATCCAGGCCCGCAATTCAGTGTTCGGTCAAAGACTTCCCCAGAGTCAGACCTATTATGACCTCAAACAAAGACTTGTTCAAAGCAAACCCCCCGTGCTTTAAACAATGGCGTCTACCATGTTCACAATACCCTTTAATACCTTTTGCAAGAAGCGTGTTCTGTGCATTGAGTTAGTCTTGACAAGTGGTAGAGGGTCAGTGCCAGTGTCCGTTTTGCCTTTGATTTCACCTCACATTTAGCAGCACAGGGTGAATAGTCAAATCAACGGGCTCGAACAGTAACAAATAGATATAAACACTTTAACCCGCTTAATGCCCAAGTTCCTTAACCCATTCCCACAGCTTTTTCCTCTGCTCATCTTTTCGTTATTAACACCATCGTGAGCATCACAAGAACTACCCCCATCACCAATCATGACTCTGCACAGCTATATCCCTTCTCCCTCTCCCCCTCTCATCATCACCCGCGGCTTGATCTGGATGTGTCACCACTGCGAGATCATCTACAGAATGTCCATCACCCGCCGCTGCCTCCACTGCTGCACAACCATGGCCGTTGGCCCATCCCACTCCTCCGCCGCAACTCGCCGCCGCCGTCTCCGCAGGTCCAACAAGACGCCACCCCCCGAGCTGGACTATGACTTTTGGGGCATCTACAACGACTGGCGCCGCTTCCGCGCTGCCTACGAGGCCAACCCCCGTGCTTGGAAGCGCCGCACCCGTCGCGAGATAGCGAGCGAGTCGATCAAGGAGCGCCTAGAGAAGTGGGAGGATCTCGAAGTGAGGCGGAGGGTCGAGATGACCAAGGGTCGGGCCCGGCGCTGGGTGAGCGGGTCGTGGTCCTGTGAGAAGGACTGCGATTATCCCAGCCAGTGCCACCAGGAGCGATACAAGGCGGCGGCCCAGGGAGCCGAGGTGGTTGGCAACCTGCGAAGGCCAGCCTCCGACGACATTGAGAATCCAGATCCGGTCTCTGTCCTTCTGCCAGAGCCTGAAGACGGTGTCACTCGCCCCGAAACTATTGACAACAACGACGAAATCGTGGTGGCCTATGAGACCCAACCCACCTCGGAGTCAAGCGACAGCGACAACGACGGCAAGTCCTCTGACGAGGCTAAAGAGACCCAATCCCAACAACCCACAGACGAAAAGGAAGAGAAAGCTACTTGAACAAGGGCACCGATACTACTTGAAAAGGATTGGAATTTTAGCAAGCGGACATTGTAACTACATATTCATCATCTGAGGGAACGAACCAGGTTTAATCTTGGTTCAACAATACCCGCATCAATAACTTGATTAAGGCATAAATGCATCCCATTTTCGTAAATTCGGCTCTCCGTGACTCAACCAGGAACTCGTATTCTCCGTGTGTCTACCTAATCCAGACCATCAGCACAACGGTTCCGTGTCTCATACCGGATACCGAAGCGAAACACTTGTTGTACACCACTCTCGCAGCGGAAATGGCACAGGGCGGTCCGGAATGGCGTGGACCTTGCATCATCAGCGCCGGTTTCTTGAGCCGACGCGAAGACCCGTCGTGTGCCCTTCAAAAGCGCAAGCGCCTTCGGTTATCCAACCGTCGTCGTGCGGATACCCGCCCCTCTCGCGACGCCCCCTTCGAATTCGAAACAAAGCATTTCTGCATTACCGTCCCATATACCAGCGTTCCACAAGACCGAAGGAAGTAAAAAAGCAAAACCGAACCCAGATCAAGCACCTGTCTTAACCCTCGAGCGCCTTGGCCTTCTTCTTCTGCTCTACCTTGAGCAGCAGTGCGCGGTTGATGTGTGGCAACACACCACCGTATGCAATCGTCGCACGGATCAGGGTGTCCAGCTCTTCGTCGCCACGGATGGCAAGCTGGAGGTGGCGCGGGGTGATACGCTTGACCTTGAGATCCTTGGCGGCGTTCTATCACGGAAACGTCAGTCATTAGGCACCCATCGTGACTCAGAAGGAAAACTTACGCCAGCCAGCTCTAGGACTTCGGCCGTCAGATACTCGAGAACAGCGGTAACGTACACGGCAGCCTTGGCTCCCACGCGCATCTTGTTCTGGGTGTTTTGCTTGAGGAAACGCTTGACACGACCGCAGGGGAACTGAGACGCGATGTCAGTAAGAGCTCGGATGGAATCCGTAGTGTACGATGCAAGCCCGCATGTCGACTTGTCTTTGTCTGCGCATCCCGTGTCGTCCCGTATCAGCTCTACACGAGGGTTGCCGCTGGCCGTCCCAAAGCATCGCCTAGTCAGTGATAACTCGTCGCGTATGCAGAAACACGACTATGGCTTCAAGTGCAGGATGCGCCGTCATCGTGAAAAGGTTTTCTCGTTGTGCGGAGATGGTCGACGCGTCGAGGGGCGGATCGTGAAACTCGATATCGGAGGCATGCGGGACTTGGGATGCGCGCAAATCGATCGGCGAAACAAGCTCATCCTCCTCTACCACATTCTGTCAAATGCTTACCTGAAGACCGGCGCGCGCCGAGTGGCTTTGCTGCTTCTTAGGACCCTCAGCAGCGCTCGTCTTGCCCCCCGAGCTCTTTCCGCCAGAAGACTTTCCCTTTCCACCAGCCATTGTTTGCGTGATCGCGTAGAAAAAAGTCGAAAAATAAAAATATGAAAATTTTGTCGATGGAAAAATACGGATTCGAACGCGGTGGTAGATCGGTCGAATATGCGGGGGATGTTGTTGATGGTGGGAAACGCGGGATCGAGGGATCGTTGTGGCAGAAATTTAGCGGGTGCTGATGTTGTTGTTCAGGCTCTGGGCGATCTGTCTGCGTGAGGTACCTGCCTCAGGTACTTTCCATGTCGAGTGCTCAAGCGGCGCTGCCTGGACGTGCGCGGCACTTGTCGCCAGCCCGCTTGGCATTGGCCGCGAGGGCCGAAGTAAACCCGAAGCAGCTGGGCCATCAAGGCTGATGATAGAAGAGAAGAAGCTGTGGCATCGCGACCACCATACAATGGTTTTGGGTGCAAGATAGCCGCTGAAAAGAATAGATTGGAAAGAGTAAAGGTCGTAGACTTGCAAGAGACTTCTTCCAAGTTTCCAGCACACGTGGCGGGAGAGCTGTGTTGGTACTTACTCGCACTCATCTCTGGGCAACCAGCAGTCTGATTGCTGTGCGCCTGCGACGGCTTGCCGCATATTCATAGCTGCGTCTCGCTCAGGCCGTTTTGCTGGATGTCATACATGCGGAGCATGTGCTAGGATGCCTCCCGACACAAACACGGTAGCTCGTGGTTTTCTGGCGGACGGGAGCACTCGGCTAGATGCTGGTTGAGATGTCGTTGTCGGCGACAGTTGAAACCAAGGCTCGACTTGGAGACGATCGTGTCCCGCTGTGGCTGATGCGTGGCTGCAGTGGCTGCCGTTACCCGAGCCTTTGCCATCTGGGGACGCTGACTCAGCCTGTTGAGCTGCCAACGACATGGAAACCCTTGAACTAGGAGAACAGCTCTTGGCATATGTTGATGCTTGTGGAATATTTACTCTCAACCCTCGCAAAGGTTCACTGCATGCATAATTAATTACATTATCACTGGTCTTGGATAAGTATCCTGATCGAGTCGTCAACAGATATTATAATGCGCAGTCGTGGCCGGATTTCAAGGTGGGAGAAAGACGTTTGCATCCAACAGTGAATTTCGTTTGTCTCTGAAAATAAACATCATCTCAGCATCCTTCGTTCTCCTTCTTGCATCACTAACTCTTCCCCTCAGCCACGATGGTTAACTAAAACATCAAAACTCGTGCATCTGACTCCTACACCGTCCGCAATGGCGGCCAATACCACCACCCTCATCACTTTGCCGACTGAGGTCACTGGCCACATCATCTCGTTTCTGCCGAAGAGAGACTCCTCAACAGTGCGATGCGTCAATCGTGCGCTCTCCGCTATTGCCACTCGGGAAGTGTTTCGCAGCATCAGGTTTCGCGACAACCCCCAAAATTTCACGCGGCTCGCCGAGTCCAAGTTTGGGAGCTTGGTCCGAGAAGTCAGCTGTTCTACAGTCGATATCTCCGAGGATGAGGCATCTGACTCCATCCGCGAGTTCTGGGATGCTTTGCCATTCTTGGTCTGCTTCCGGGGCATCAAGTCGCTGCATTTGTGGTTCAATTGTGACGCAGATGAGCCCCGAGCGTTCGGAAGGGAACTGCGACTGTTTAAGATTTAGTTACTCGAAACAGCCTTTCTTTGTCTGGCGGGAACCTGGACCAAGGAGAAGCAGCAGAAACTCGACGAACCACTGATTGCCAACGTGCGTCAACTCGTGGGCTACAAACGGAAGAAGTGGCCAGCCGCCCTCCCGGCCTCTCCCGCGCCTCTGTCCAGCCTCGAGATCTCAAATCTAGGGGACTGGGATAACCCTCATCTTAGGGGTTCAGAATCTTTCAAATCTATCCTAAGTCGCCTGAAGGACCTTCGATTAGGCATTCAGCAGCACCTATTGACGGCGGACGACGGGGAAATGCTGAGACACGCAGCTCCTGGTCAGAACAAGGAAATGTTTGCAAACCTGCCCCGTACCTGGCTCATACCTCCCTTGGCCGCCAACCTTCAGGTCCTCTCACTCTACTATGGCGGATGGTGGGGTTAGTTGCCCAACACGGATCTGCGACTCATAGGGGACGGCACCGGAATGCCCCGGCTCAAAGTCCTCGCTCTAGGACGTTTTGTGTTCAGCCATGAGTGGCAAGTTGAATGGATTACATCTTTGGGCATTGAAAAACTATACCTCGACGACTGTGCTGTACTGGCTCAGTATCTTGAATATCCAGACACGCAAGAGGGGTACTGGACCAACCAGGATCCAACTCCCCCCATTACAGACTTCGACGGCGACATCGAGCCTTGTTCTTTACGATGGCATACTATTCTTTCCCGGATCCGGAAGGCCATGCCTACCTTGAAGGTTTTCAGGATGGGCTCAGGCTACGAGCCAGACACAGAGCTTTTACAGGCGCTGCTGGGCTGGTCTGGGGGAGACCTAGCCTTCTTTGCAGACGACATAACCCGATTGCTCACCTCGCATCTATACTACTATCAGTTTTCGAACAGCGCATACCGCGATTTCGACTATCCCCCGCACCCCAGCACACAGCTCAGCAAAGAAACCGCAGGCCTCAGAGCTGGTCTGTATCTGACAGACCCCAAGAAGCTCCAATACGTCTTTCATTGTCCCACATATTGGATGGAAGCCAACTATGATGTGCTGGAAGACGAAGACGGGGCGCTTGAAGATGGCTTGAGGGACAAGGACGAAGCCGAGTGGGGTTGTCTGATGCTGATGCTCCAAGCGAGGGCGCAAGGGAAGAGCTCCCTGGCCGAGAAGTTTCGGTCTCTGAGTTGGAGACCATCGACACCACCTTGAAGCGTCTGGCTTGAATCTCTACGCTGCTGTCTGCTATCCGGTCGCCTCCTGACAACCATGGCGATTCTCCAGCCAGATACCAGAAACGCAGCCAATCTCCTAAAGATCACGGCATATAACGAGCAACTTCAATTCTTGTTGAGCCATCTGGCAACATATCGCCTCTTTCTCTCTCTCTCTTTTTTTCTTACACAGATTCAAGCTTGGTACAACAACGGACGAATATTACGAACGCGGATATGGACTCGATGCTTTTAATCATGGACTTGGGAACAATAACGATCCTAGGATGGATTTAATGTAATTAATGTCTTGAATTGAACAGGATTTGCGACATCTCCGCGGCATCGTGAATAAGAATTTGAAACGGCCTAAAAACACGGTGAAGGCTGGGTCATCGAAGGGGGAAGATAACCACTTACACTCGGTGACCAACATCCAAACATCGCAACAAACACAATTATCACAACATTCTTTTTCCTCGAAGCACCAAAAACGTCTTCTCGAGGACGAAAGACTAGCCATTGTCGGCGGCACTAGCACTACTGGCTCTCCTATAATGACCTCACTCCTCCGTAAGAACATCCACAACCGTCCACGGCCATCTCTCGCAAGTAGCTCGTCTGCCACACTCCCCGAAAACGCCGTGGTACTCAAAGGCACTACTTAGACGATGAATTTCTTGTCTTTGCGTTGAAGGGGGCCTAGAAGGGCTTCATCCTGCAGCTCGGCGCTGGCAGCAAGATCGTTGTCATAGACAACCTCTAGTTCGAACTAGCCCACGAAGACGGGCCACCGGGGCATCAACACCCAAAGCCCGAACGGCCGAGATCCGGGACAGCAGAAACGCCAAGGCCAACACACAATACCCTTGAGCGGGTAGGAGATACTGTGGTTGAACTGCTTAGTTTGCTCCAAGTCCGAGCTGGCGGCTTAAGAACTAGTTGTTCTAAACTGGTTCTTTCTGCTTCAGAAGGGGAAGGCAGGTGTTCCTAAGTTGTATTCGTCCCAGTTCCGGGAAGGATATGGTGGGAACCACAACTACAAAGTGGCTGACATGGAACGCTTTGGGTCTCCTCGCGAAGACAATAATGAGGTTGTGAAGGGCATTGTTGATTCAATGACGGGGCTACGTTGGTTTAGGTTGCATCTCAGCGTCGAGTTCAAGATTATGTACTAAGGACGGCAGACAGACCTTCACTCGATGCAATATAATTACTGACGGCTCTTCTCCTAGTCACTAATTGACACAGCATTATCAAACTACAATGTTGATCAGTTCTAAATGCTTGTAAATTGACCATATGCTATAAATGACTAAATCCTATTTAATTCGTAACACGTTATCCTATATTTACGTTCTCTTTTTCAACTCCCCAATATCATCCACAAACTTGAACAACGTCATGACAGCCGCATGATCCGACGTCCACTCATCCAAGACATGATTCGGCTTGCCAGCCATCATCACCCACGAGTCCACCACTTCCAAATTATTCCCCTTGTAGTACACAAAGTCCAGGCGCTCCTGCGGCTCAGCCTTATGCCATTCCTCGTTCCAGGGAGTGATGGGTGAAAAAGTGATGCCTTCGTCGGCCGCCGGGTCGGGATGTGCGGCGCGGTATGAGTCGATGAGTCCAGCCTCGATGGGCTTCACCGACGTGGGCCACCCGAACTTGCCCTGCCCGCAGTGCTTGTTCTTGAGCTTGTCGGTCCAGTCGAGATGCGACGGCGCGTTGAAGTCGCCGACCAGGAAGACGGGCGTATCGTCCTCGGCACTGTCGAGGTCGTACTTCATCGCGTTGAGTGTGTCCTCAATCTCGGTCGGTCGCCCGCTGTCGTATTCCCTCTGCATGACCTCATCGGGAGTCATGCCGTCGTAGCAAAAGTCATAGGGGCCATAGGGCTTGTAGTTGAGGTGGGCAACCCAAAAGTTGACGGTTTGCCAGTCGTCGTCGAGCTCGATCAGTGCGCCGCCTGACTTGTTGATGTTGCCCGTGGTGACCTGGATGGGGTACTTGCTCAGGATGCTGTGGCTCTTCTCGCTGGCCCAGAAGTGCCAGCCCAGAGCCTCTGCCAGTGCCTTTGCCCGCTTTCCGTCGTGGTCCTCTTGTAGGCCGATGATGTCGGCCTTGGATTGGATGATGAATCGCAGTTGCTTCTCGTGGTACTCGCTAAACCTGGTACCGCCGTACCACAGGTTCATGGACATGATGCGGAGCTCGGGGACCTTGACCTCCAGGCGACTACGCACGGGGAGATGGACCTTCAAGGATGCCATGGTATTGCCACGCTTGGCCCAGACGGTGAAGGTCAGATCTCGAGCCCGTCTGCCAGGCCTACCGCCCATGCCTCCATCCTTGGTGATGTCAAGCCAACTAGGGAGATGGGTCCCCTCGTGAAAAGTAACACCCTTGTTGCCGCCTCTGATAAGTCCCGCGATGGTAGCACTGTACCAATCCCCTCCCCGGGCAGGCGGAAGAGTGATTTCATCAACGATGAATTCGAGGCCCGTCTTCTGCTCTTCAGTAAAGTAAACGTCAAAGGGCTCTGAAAGCCATTCGTAGCCGTCCTTGGCGTGAAAGAAGGCCGTGTATCTTCCCGGTCGCAGGTTTCCAGTAGGGAGTCGCACCCTGCCCTTGGCCTCAGGAGCATAGACCCAGACGGCGGAGTTTTTGGAGTACTTTTCAGCCCAGTTTATGATAAGACCGACGCCAGCATCCTCATACAGACCAATCCAGTTCTTCGCGTGGGGGGTCGGAGTCTCGTAGTCGAAGGTAAACAATGGCTCGCCCTCGGCCAGGGTGATGTTGCCCTTAGGATCGATGATCAAGGAATTCACTGAAAGAGAAAAGTAGATGGCGGAAGCAACCGCAACGAGAAGTTTTTGAAAATACATTGTCAAATCAGTCCCTCTACCTTTTAGGCAGTGTTTCCGTCAACGGGCTCAGACCTGAGGTTGAGGATGTCAGTTTCCAGCTGCTAAACCCGAAGCTGAGGGGCCGAGACCGTGACTTTAAAGGGAGGAGAATGCGAAGGAAGAAACCACAGACAAGAGAGGGTTGTTCCTTTTTTCGCTGGCCTGCATTGGATCTAGCACGACCGGTATCCGATTTTCAAAAGGCCTGCCAAGGCCTCGGCCGCGTACTGGCGCCGCGTCATCTAGCTAGTAGCCAACAATGAGGCCACTTGCAACGTGCAATCCTTCGCTCACTTACCAAAAGCAGACGGCGATAGCGTGCGGTTCGACGCGAGGCGCCGATTAAACGAGGTGCCGCGCATCCTCCGCAAATTGACTTGGCAACTCGCTCCTCCATTATTCGTCGAGTTACGAATGTGTCGCGTGCTCGTATTTATCCCAATGTCCTGGCTGCATAGGATTCTTCACGGAGACGTCAGCTTATGTAGGTCGTATAAAATCCGGGGTCTCAGCCAGTAAGAGATAGAACCCATCTTCAAAATATGGGTTCTCCTAATTATTTCCCATATTGGAGAGTCCCGAACTCACCAATTGCTCAGCAAACTATGGGCCTACTCCAAGGCTGTGTTTACTGGCTAAGCTCGTTGATTGGTGGCGCGTGTCTCAGGTCTCGCAAGGTAGCGAATCCTTTAGGCTCGGACACTTTGTGTTCGACTAGCACGACGAAACCCAACGGCTGTGGAGGCGCAGCCGTGATGGTATTTATTGACGAAGCCTGTATGGTCTCGGCTCAAAACTTGAAAATGAATATCGTATTGCTCTTCTAAGTGACAGAACTGTCAGTTTGTCTCAAACTAGCTCAACAGCAGTTATGACAACATCTGAGTTCATACCAGAAAGTACGACTGGTGTGTAACTGAAGATGTCACGGCCTGATCCATCTGCCCGCATGGGTTAAGAACGCGTAGGAGGCTTCGCAAGTTGATTGACGAGTTCTTTAACAAATCCGGGTATTACATGTGTCTATCATGAAGGGGGGGAAACTGCTTCTTGGGTCCGGTTCCTTCAATTGTCAGCCTGTAACGAAGCTCGTCAGCTTGCTTGGCAGCTTGGGCTCGCCAATAGGAAAAGCAAGAATACGGCGTCTAGAGGAATGAAGCCTCTTGGGCGAGGTTCACAAACCTCATGCCAAGCAATAGCCCTGCAACTTGTAAATTGACTGTCAGAAAGTGCCTCTATATTTAGCAAATAGTTCGATGAATGTCAAGTTTGACGAATTTTGCAGGGCCAAGAGCGCTGCCCAACTGTGACCAGCGGTGAAGCCGTTGACTGTCCTGTTAGTTGAAACAACCAACAAAAAGCCACCTGGCAGCCATCTCCAGCACAATCCGTTTAAGGGCAGACATATTTCTGGCGCCTATTCTTCCAAGTCGGCCGTAAATATGTCCGCGCCGCCCTTCTGGATTGTGATGCATGATGGAAGAGGCCGGATGATCTGTGTCTAGCCAAAGCAACAGGAATCTAACTCGCCACGTGCGATCCAAGACCACCAAGGCCGTCTGTGGGAATGGAATGCACTTGCACAGTGTTCGTCGCAACACTCCAAAACGTCATTGAGGCGTCTTCGCCCCTGGGCTGCTGACACTTGTCTCGCACATTCGCAGCGTGGAATCCGGAACCAGGTGGCTTCTGGGCCTCGTGGTTGGATCGGCGTCAGCTGGTTCTTCGGCCGTGTCGCTTGATGAGGCCCGGGAATCTTGTCGCCGTACACCGACAGCAAAAAAGGCGGAGGCGAGATGGTCTGCAGTCAGCCGACAAACGTGCAGGATGCAGACGGGAGGCGGCAGCACGGGAGACCTGCATGGGCAGCATGGCAATCGCAGCCGACCGACTGGCACTCTGGGAATGATTTCCAGGAGCACTGCGCAGATCTTGCGCTCGGGCGTCGCTTGGTGCCTGACCTGCGGTCACCTCTGGCTGCTGGAGCGGAGTCTGGGTGGCGATGTCATGGAAGCAAGCCGTGAGGCTCAAGGATATGGAGCATGGCTGCGGCTGACGTCGATCCCCCGCCAATATGAAAGCCGAAACAGCTGGTTGGTGATGGAGCCAGGAATACGAATCAATATTGCACTTGCAATGGTGAGCAGCCTGATTTGGGATTCAAGACGGACGAGCAGTAATGCTCACTGGCCCAGCTTGATGGGGGAGGGTGTCGTGAACGGCGTCGCATGACCGTCTTTGGGCATGGCCAACCATGTTGATAAGACACGTGCTCCCGTGGTTATCGTAAAAGTGGTGGGCGATGACAGATTCGGCATCTAATTCGAGCCTTCAGGCAAGGCAGACAGACGTGGGTCAAGAACTTGAGGCGTCGTTTTGTCAGTAGGTAGGTGGAATTCACAAACGGCGTGTAATGTGCGAATCGATAGCACAAGATATGCCTCCGGAGGAAAGACCGCGGAGGTGGTCCGACTACCGGTGCCTCTGGAGGAATTCATCTCAAAAAGTCAGGGGCATTTCTGGCCGGTGGAGAGCAGGCCGCGTGACTCTGGAGCCGCCATCTCCGGGGGGATGGCAGCCGGGCGACGGTGCATCGCAAAGAGATGAGGCTAGGCCGGGATGCTTGATTTCCCAGGATTCCAATAGACCCAGAAAGACCCTCTGGTTTCCAGGGGACGCCGGGCGAGGCGAAATGGACTGCGCTAGTGGGCTTCTCGAATTTGACAGACGATGATGACGGACGAGGCGAACTTGGGCGAGGGGTGAGGCATGTTATTGTTAGGGAGAAAAGGAGATGAGGGGCCGGCCGACTGATGGTGGTGATTGATGATGATGGTGCAAGTAGCTGCAAATCACGGTAATCGACATAAAAGATTAGCGCAGGCTTAGCGTGAGGCTCACTATAAGATGTGCTGATATTTATGTCGGCTCTTACTAGCAGGCAGTGGTGGGAAGGAGCGTCTATCAATTGCCAGTCATTTTCCAGAGAAGGTGGCTGCACGACACAAGATGGATCTCTGCAGCAGCTGTCTCATCACAGTGCGCTCCACCCCATCTAGAAATTAGACGTCGCTACCTAGACAGGATCAAGGAATACGGACCAAGAGGCAACATCGTCAACGCCTCTCGTCCACTGCTTCGACCGTGAGCCCTCTGCACCACGACCCCTCGTTGTCCAACTGGCTAATTTCCAGGGACCCGGGTCTCTCTTGTTAGGGCGGGCATGGCCTTAGTGGTTGGGACATGGGACACGAACGGCGACCCAAAAGACTGGGGAGGGCCCCTGAGATCAGGCCCCTGAAGACGGCCCAGGTGGGCGGGTTGGGATAGCCCTGGCTTGGACAATGCGAAGAAAGAGGGGCAGTTTCTGTCGAGTAAAAGGGGCATTGCCTCTTTGATGGAAGCGATGGAAAATGAACTGCGACTGGAGTTGGAGCTGTGGCGGTGCCTTCGGTCGTAGCCAAGGTAGTTATGACGTGAATAGCGAGACTCGGAGAATGGAGGACAAATAGCGTCTCCTAGGCGATGATGAGGATCCATAATGAATGTCCTTTTTTTCCTTTTTGTTGTTTCTATGGAACTCTATTATGCTAACCAAGAAACCTCGCACTGTACGGCAAAAGCCTCCACTGACTGATTGGCTTCCCGTCCGACGGGCCGCTGCTGGCATGTCGACGGAATCGGGAGCTTGTTGCAGAGAAGCAAGAAGAAAAAAGTCAGTCTCTCGTCTGCAGAAAGCCAAAAAGTCACGTCAGTTGGCCTGCATCCGCTCGGATACAACGTCAACGTTGGGGACGTTGGACGGTCATAGTGTCTAAGCGGGCTTAATACTAGGCAATTCCAACATGATCCGTCCGTGATCGCGCACGAGGGACAAGAGCCGCACCCGGATCAGTGTGCGCCTCGTCCTCGTCTGCATACACGTGGCCGTGACATATCCTGATGGAGCTGTGGTCGATTTGCATTAATATGCATTTTAATTGAGGCATCTCAAATCTCCTCTGCAACCCCTAGGAACCCTTTTCTTGCCGGCCGGCCGTGGGAGTACACAAAACATACATCATCGACTGGACGAAAAGGGAGATTCCCGTCGGCATGGGCACCGACTTCGAGCTTCTCAAATCCAAGACAAAAAGCAAGCAGAGACATGCCATCTCGATGGCCCCCAAGCCCCGACCGCGCACACAGCAGAAGAAAATGGGTTCCTCCACCATGCAGAGTTTCTTGTGCTAGGTATGGCACCGCGTAATTACATGGTACAGTATCTGTGCTAGCAGCATCCGGGGAGCAGAAGCCGGCCGCGTGGTGAAAGGGGACCGGGTCTGGTCTGCAAGATGGAGCAGACGCAAGATGGGGAGGCCAGATTCAATGGAGAAGAGTCGAGATTTTTCCGGTCAGTAATAATAGTAGTCTCGATTTTTGCGAAGGTTCAATCTCGACTCTTCTCTCCAGGTCCAGTCTTCCCCTATTCCCCCTTGATCTAGAGATACAACACTGCCCATCGGAAGGTAGGCAATTGCTACTGGAACGGTGCTACCCAGTCATTTAATATGAGACCATGTGTAGGCTGCCTCCTCGGCCGACCGTTAGATGAGTCTGAGGTCTTGTTTCAGAGGGGTCGTGAGTGCATGACAATATAAGATTTCGCTTGTGGTGGATGGGTGGTGGTGGTGAGAATTAAAGCTGCCCATGACATGGGTTAAAGTTGAAGCCTCTCGGCAAAGAAGGTACCGCGTGTTGAACCTTGTGCAACGCATTGGATCAATGACGGGAAGTTGCGTTGATTGTTACTGAGTCAATCGCAAATTCCTTTCTTCTCGCCGAGTCAGGCCCACGAGGGGGGAAAAAAGAGTCATTCACAAAGCTGACTTTGAGCTGGACTTGGTTGACGAGTCTCGGCCCCTCAAAAATGAGTCGTTGGTTTGGCGTAGGTCAGAACATGCATGGGTTGTTGCCGGATCTAGGAGAGTGAATGCATAGCAACATGCACAACATAAATCCATTGGAAGATGCTCCTAGACATACATATTCCATTCAAGAACCGACGACACAAGAGAGGACAAGAAGCTCACACAGGTGGTGTCCACACCAACATATCCGGCCCACCAAAAGACCTGCGTCGGGACAACGTTGCTCACACTGTTGGAACATCTGCCACGTTTGGACGGGTCGAAGAAGCACTTGACTTGGATGCCCCGAGCTAGAGAGCTCACCTCAGCTGGTATTGTCCCTGGAATCATCATCGTCATGACCATCACGCGGGGCTACCTTGCAGCCTCTCGTCGCCTCGTTGGTCAGGAATCGTCCCAAGCATCCAATCCCCAATCCCCATCAGCCACTGGCAAAGGCTGAGAACGGTGGATCGAAATCTCTCTCTTTCTTTAGCTCTAGCGTCAACCACGCAGGAGGCCAGAGGCCAGCCTCCAGCCCGCAGACCGCAGCTGGTGCCGGGATCTGCTGCCCTCCACCTCAACTTTTTTTTAACAGGCCCCCACAAGCAGCGAGGAATGGGAAATGCACCTAGCAACTTAGGCATATCTATTGTTGGCGAACTTCTTGGATGGATAATCAGCCGACCGATCTTTCTGTGTCCCAGAGATTAGAGGCTGTCGACGATGGTACCCGACCTGTGATGCTCCTTGTCCTGGAACCCTCAGGGCTCATCTCTTCAGGGGACATCCAGACTCCACAGTGGGCTTCTAGCAGACAGCAGCGCTCCGGACCCACTGTAACTTGAGTCCTCCAGGGCTATTTGCGCTGGGAGTCGTGGAAGAGTGGGAGTTGTGGCTTGCTCCAGGGACCACAGTGCTTAGGCCCAGCCTCGTCATACGGTGCACCCC